>JACEVL010000142.1:787500-1060000 GCA_020284085.1 Aporrectodea caliginosa
GGTGTAAGGATAGAATAATGTTGACAATTATGTTGCCATGCAAACATAATGCCTGCAGAGCAGTTTATTCAATTAAACGGTTGGCCCGGGTCACCCCAGCAGGCTGGCATCTTTGCTGACTTTATGAAAGTAATATTTGTAATTTACACTTCATTCAATTACAAATTACAAGCAATATTGTAATTGAAATACAATTACTGGACTTAAAATGTAATTGAATTACAATTACAATTACAGAACTTGTAATTCAATTACATAATTTAATTACATGTATTTAAATTACTGAACAACACTGCGGCGGGGGCAGAAAATGAAATGTTGGTCCACGACAGAACCAGGAAACTGCGCTATTTTGGAAACATCATAAGGTAACCGTTGTATAACATCGATGGCAGCATGATTACGGGTCTCGCGAAGGCCGAGAATATCATGAACTGATAACGTTCTGAGGTGGACTGAGCTTGCGGCCGTGCGGGGACTAATGAACACAGTTCACTACAGAGAACAATGAACGACAGTATGGATCCATTCATGTAGCCAACCGTTGCTAAGCGACTATGGCGATGTTACATGGCATGACTCCGCCGCTTCCGTTTCATGGTGGTCCTAGTCCGAAGGGTGGATAAGGAAGGAGGGCGACGCTAATTATCTTCGTTATGACGCATCGTCGTTTACCAGCAAAATGTGTTGTAGCAGCCGCTAGGTGTCGCTGTACACTATAATTATAGAAACAGTTGAAAATGTATCGATGCTGGTAATTGTTCTGTCTTGAGCTCTTTAAACATGATGACATTGAAACAGAAAAAAGTCAGCTTACAAAATACATTAAGTCTGACGTCATTGACATAAATAGCCGTTGAATGCATTCCATTAATCATTTTATAAGTAGGCCCTATCTCTTTAAAGACACCTTTAAATCACCATCATCCATTCCATAAGAAGTAATATTTCGTTTAATCATGAATTGCGTTTCCTGACGAAAGCAATGCCACAGAAAGAACAAAGTGATTTGAAGGTTTCTGAGCGGAAGTTTTTGGAATGACAATAATATTAGGCCTACGGGCTACGGTAATTATAGTAATAGTAGTATTAGCTGCAGCAGTAGCAGTTAGCAGCAGTAGCCTACTAATAATGATCGACGTTCACACGATGAGCGGGCCCGATAGCGCATTGGATAACATCTGGCACAGAGAGCGAGAGGTACCGAGTTCGAGCCCCGTAGGGTAGACATGTTTGTAGGCTGCTATTAGCGCCGTTGTATTGCAGGCTGTCTGTTCTGTTAGTAGTTAAGATTTCAATTGCATAACATGTAAATGTACAGCGCAGTGCGTTTGTCAGGCGCTTGATTAAAGAAAAGATATTATTATTATTATTATTATTATTATTATTACATCTTTAAATTCTATATGTTCGATGCTACAGTATATGTAGTACATTTTCAGTTACAGAGACAGTAGCACGCTGACTTGGTAATGCCAGGCTCAAGCTTGGTCAAAACAGGAGGGCGACGTTAATTATCTTATTTATGTCACAGCGTCGTTACTACTACAGTGTCCTAAATGGCGTCTTTACAATCTAGGTAACAGCGCATTCTGGTCGAAGTTTCAATTCGAAGTGTCGCTCCAATAAATATTTTTCTAATCCAATGTTTATGGGGATATTTTGCGGCTGCTATAGCACCGTTGACGTAGATCTTAACTTACCAGTGGCGCAGTTTTGCAAGTTGCGCATGCTATTGAATGGTTGGCTAGTTGCTGTTTAACTACATTGTGTCATAGCAAAGATGATTAGTGTCGCCCTCTTCCTTTCTCCACACTTGGGACTGGCACTGCCAGAGTAGGAGCAGTGGCGGCGTTGAATGAAGGTTTATTCCTGAAAATAATTGCATAGTGTACTAATTTAAAGGTGGAACGCATTTTAATCTCTAATGGGTGTACTAAGTAAGTAAGTAAGTAAGTAACAGAGTATATTCTTTATTCAACCAATTGCATATCCGCAATTTGGTGTACATACATTTATACAGAGTATAACATTCTTATTATAAACGATCTGCGTGAGAGATTGTCCGCTTGTGGAATAAAACGGTCATGATTGTAATCTCGGGCGCAGGGTGTAGGGGAGCAGCTTTTTTACTGCACAAGCGATTACACGTTAATTAACTTTGAAGGCTAAAACAATTACACAGTCGCAAAAATTATTTAGTACCGCATAGGAAGAAAATCTTACCAGAGGCACCTCCGGCCACAAAAAGCCATTAAATACTCGATGCAACTACTTAAATTAGATCCTGCTTAGACACCTTCAAAACCTGCTGTACACTGGATATATACAGGTAAATATCATTTTTCTTTCATTATGTAAATATCATTTTTCGTTCATTCCTCGGGTTTCGTGGTGCTATCATAATTGCTGTGTAACATACCGTCGACGTTAAAGGCCCTAACAGCCACCATTGTATAATTAATTCCAGATTTATAATTGTAGCCACGCTATTCACGTGGCGACTCTCAAAAATGATTCTTGAGAGGCGCGAGATGTCCCTTTGATACAAAATAATTTAATTAGAACAATACTGGATACGGCGGTGTCCATAGTGTAGTGGTAACATCAATGGCGTGAAGAGCAGTAGGTAGCGGGATCGCTTCCCGAACCCTCCCAAAGGTCCACTCAGCCTATCATTCGCGAGATGGCTCGTTAATCAAATGAATTGTAGGACGTGATGGGCGTCTTGCATGGCTGCCATATACAGTTAAATTCGACTCCTGCTAGAACTTGTGATTATCCGTTCATGCTGAACTGTAATCATACTGCGTAATTGTCAGTTTGAATCAATAAGCGATGTGGCAGAAGCAACCCTTTGCTTGATAGAACACGAGTCTCAGCTCTAAATTAGAAACCATCTGCTAAGTCTGCTAATGACTTCTTTCATGTAATAATTTGCTGATTCTTTTAATCGGGGTTTCCGATTTGCATTTTGCCGAAGACATTAGCAACACGGCAGAAGCAACCGTTGCTTATTAATGTACGATTCGCAGCACACAGACTAACAGTGTAAGAATCAGTCGATTTCAGACCATCAGTTCCTTACTTGCTACATGCCTGAGTGGTGTCTGCTGCTTTGCACGATGTCTTGCAATTGATTTAATTCAAAGTGGCGTCTGTTTGTACAGGCAACCGTAAGCTTTAAAAATTATACGTTGGTTTTAACGTCTACGACCAATCGACTATTGTATTGTATTGTATTGTATTTATGAATTTTAGCGACTAAGTCGTTAAGTCAGTCGCTAACTCATCAAGTCAGTCGATAATTTCTTAGCGACTGACTTCGGGGACTATACATCAGTTCAGATCTCCCCTCACAGAAACACCCAGTCATAATAATTATACGATAGGTAACCACGTGAATTGACCAATAAGCACCCAGTTGTATGTACTTAATATCTACCGATTGGATTGGATCCGCAGTTTAACGGCAGCTTATGACAACAAAGGCCGTTGCCGCCGACAAAGATTATTTTTGGCATATTATATCTACCGATTAAATGGAAAGGAGTACTTATAGAGCAAAGAATAGGCAATTTAGAGGTGTTTAATTTGATCGCCATTAGGCCTAATCACCCTTTGGTAACCGATGTCACAAAAAACCTTGGTAGCCTGAAGGTTAAACAAACGTCTAATGGCTTCTTTCAGGGATGACGATTAAACAAACGTCTAATGGCTGAAACTCCACCACTGATTGCACTCTGTCAGTTCCAGTCCCAAGCCTGGATAAAGGAGGAGGGCGACGCTAATGGTCTTAGTTTTCACACAGTGCGGTGGTTTAGGGGTATGTTCGGTGCCTTGCAGCTGAAGGGTTGCGGGTTCGAATCCACCTCAAAGTCGCCGCGTAGGGACCCTGGGCAAGTCCTTCACTCGCAATTGCTCATGCGCTTCTAATCATATTTTAATTGCTCATGCGCTTCGGCGTGAAACTCCGATTCAGTGTCCGCGCAGTAGTCGGGAGCGCCTCTGAATGGGAAATCTGGTAATGGCGCTATAACAAGTGTTCAAATACAATACAATACAATACAATACAATACAGTTTCGTTAAACTGAAACTACTGCTACTAATGGCTGAAATAGAGCGATATTAACATAGTTCTCTACTACCTTAAGTCGGCTGCTTTTAGACACCTTAAAATAGCTTTTCCCGATGAGATGTAAAGTGTAAATTCGTCATATTATATTATGTTACAGATTATAAGCTCTTGAGTTGCATTATGCCATCGAACGGCGTAAAATGTTCTAAATCATTTCTGTCGACGTCAACGGTCTTTCCCAGCAACAAGATGTCGTGAAACTCTGGATCCAACCCAATTGTTCAAGGCAAGACTAGACTACGCCACTACCCGTATCTATGTCTGAGTACTGGATCATCTGGATGGACGTGTGGCGGTCGGCAGTAACATTAAGTACTTAATTATAATATCTTATGGTTGCCAGCGCCGTTAACGTCGCCCTACCATACTTTAGAATATTCTTTATAACCTATCGGTTGGTTAGGCAGTTGTCTGCCAAATGAAGCTGTGTTTTTCAACGAAGACGATTAGCTCTCCTCTGTTTAATCCAAGCTTAGATATTTATACTACTCGCAAGATCCCTTTTTAAAAATCGCTTCTTTTAAGGATTGACGATTAGACAACTTGAAGTGGTCTAAATAAAGGGATTTTGACACAGTTTTCTGCCACCATAAGTTGGTTGTTTTTAGACGCCTTAAAATGGGTTTTTCCTGACGATACATAAATAAAAAAGTAATCTTTGTCGGCGGCAAAACCGCCACTGTTCGCTTTCTGATAGTTCCAGACCCAAGCCTTGATGAAGGAGGAGGGCGACGTTAATGATCTTTGTTATCACACAGTGTCGTTAAACTGAAACTACTACTACTTGTCGGCGGCAACGGCCTATGTTGTAATAAGCTGCCGTTAAACTGTGGATCCATCCATCCATCGTTATTATTCCATGTTTGACGAAGATTACTGAGCTGTAAAATTATGCCATACGAACAGTGAGAACTGTTCCAAATAATTACACACGTACTTTAAAACCTTCAATTTGCCATAATAAGACAAACAATGAGAGCGATCCTGTATTTAGCATTTGATAGTGGTGGTGGTAGTAGTAGTAGCTAAAATAATGATGATGATGATGATAATGATGATGATGATGATGACGACGACAATGATGATGATGATGATGATGGTGGTGGTGGTGGTGGTGTTGGTGGTGGTGGTGGTGGTGTTGGTGGTGGTGGTGATGATGATGATGATGATGACGACGATTGTGATGATGATGATGACGACGATGAGAATTGTATTATGCCATCGAACGGTGAGAACTGTTCAAAATTATATCTGTCGTTAAACGCTCGATATAATCCAACTGTACAGTGCAAGGCTTCGCCACTGCCATAAACGTGGTTGTAGGGGAAAAGCTACGAGTAGCGTCGAACGCCTGGTAGCTGTTTTGTATACTGTCGTTAAACAGCAACTAACCGAATAGCATGAGGCAATGGATGATCGTCAGCAGTAACATTGAATGTCAACAATTCGATATTTTCTATCAATTGGCGTCGGTTAGGCGTCGTGAGGGTCGGTTGCGGTCAGTGTTTGGGTTACTCTCGTCATAGTAAAACATGCTAGTATCCTGCCGCCGCAGAAGTAATTTCTTCATGGATTGCGTGGCGGAATCTTCCGCCCCAGAAAAACCATGCTTATTACTATTGCTTAGCGACACCTAGTGGCTGCTACAGGGGTTTGCGACGACAACAATCAATCGAAGAAATGCGACCGATTGGATAGGATCCACAGTTTAACGACAGCTTATGATTACATAGGCCGTTTCCGCCGACAAAGATTAGTTTTTGGCATATTACAGCTCAATACTCAGTCAGATTAAGCAAATTGCCAATTAATAACAGCAGATTAAGCAAATTACCAATTAATAACAGCCTAAAATAAACGATTTAAAGGTGTCTAGAGGGAGATTCAATAATAATGGTGATTACTATTAGGTTTGCCCATATCTTTTATTGTATTGTATTGTATTTGAACACTTGTTATAGCGCCCCTACCAGATTTTCCATTCAGAGGCGCTCCCGACTACTGCGCAGACGCTGAATCGGAGTTTCACGTCGAAGCGCATGAGCAATGGCGAGTGAAGGACTTGCCCAGGGTCCCTACGCGGCGACTTTGAGGTGGATTCGAACCCGCAACCCTTCAGCTTTAGCTGTTAGTTCTCTTGATACTGAACTTAACTTTACTATTCATTGCACAAACTTTACTGCTTAATGTTCGTTGTTCACATGGGTTAGATGATTTGTTACTTATTAATTTAATTAATTTAATGATTTTTGTCTTATATTTCGACAATCTCACGGTGCGTAAATAAATGTGACCTGTCTACCGGTTTAAATACACCAATAAAAAGGTGTCCAAAACAAATCTGTTGATTATGTTCACCTCATTGGCTGAAGAGCTGCTGTGCAAAAGAAAGTCTAAGTCAGAGTTCCAACCACATATTTGAATTTTGGAGACCGCATTAAGTTGCCGCCACAGAATTGTTCTTACTGAGCTTGCAAACTAAACAAAAGTCGAATTGGTTAAAAACACAAATTAAAATGAAAAAAGTGGGCAAGACAAAACAGCAAATCAAATCCTCACAAACTTTAGCGACAATAAAATATTATGTAATGAAAAATTGCTATAAACTTTTAAAATGTGGACCTGTTTACTTTATTTAAATAAACTACCAAATCGACCACTGATGTCGAACCCATGTTTAACAACGCTTCGTATCTATGTCCGCGTGCTTTTTTTTTCTCGGGTTCAACTCAAGGTTCTCACATTTATCGACTGGCTGGGCTCCCAAGTAGGCCTATATACGTTACCTCATCTGCCGGCCGACCCCAGCCACTTCTCTTCGCCAGGTACTCTAGCAGTGCCAGTCCTAAGCCTGGAGAAAGGAGGGCGAAGTTAATCATTTTCGAATGATACAGTGCGTTAAATAGCAACTAACTGACCATTGAGCTAGGCTTATAGCCCGACTCCCTCGCTTTTCGCATATCTCTACATATATGCTTGATGTCTTGCACTGGCTTCCTATTACTGCTCGCATCCATTATAAGATCCTCTTTCTTGTCTCAAAGGCGCAGCTGAGCAGTGCCCCAACGTATCTTTCTGACTACATGCGAAAGCCGTTATCTGCGACCTCATCTCGTCCCTTACGCTCTGCTGATTGGCTAGATCTTTTTGTTCCTAGGACTAGGACTGCCTTGGCTCAACGCCGGGCATTTGCTGTGGTTGGTCCCTCTACTTGGAATGACCTTCCCGCCTCATTAAGGGCTAAACTAATGACTAGTTTTTCCTCTTTGGTCTCTCGTTCTTTAAAGTCGTTTCTTTTCCCCGGAGGTGTTCGTGCTGAGAGCGCTTCTGAATAGTTATTCTGAGAGAGGCGCTATATAAATCTTTAGATACAATACAATACAATACAAATTGAGTAAAATTATCGGCATCCGTATGATGCAATTAAACACGGGATGCTATAGTCACAGTCATAATAATTATTATCACATAGGTTAATTGTAATAACACTGGCTTGAACAGCTGAACGTCAAGTAGGAAACAGTATCGATACCCTCTACCCTCCCAAAGGTTGACTCAGCCTGTCATTCGCTAGGTGGCGTTGAAAAGATGAGCAGTAGGACAGATGGGCGCCTTGCATGGCTGCAACACAGTAAAATACGACTCTTATAATAGCTTGTAATCATACGTTCATATATTACAACTTGTCATCATAATGAATACTTGTTACTTTGAATTAGTAAAGAAGAATCTTATTATTTATTAGGCCTATTATTAAAAGGAGATCTCTGATTAGACATCTCTAAATCAGTTTCTTCCAGCGCTATGAAAAGGTAATTTTCGTTTAATCGGTGAATTCGATTAAACGGCTTTGACGAAAATACTTCCGTTGAGAGAATATTCATGTTATTGGCTGCAGCAGCCCACAACGTGTAATTATTGTTAAACATTTATATAGCACCTGTACCAGAATCTTACTCGACAGTCGCTCCCAAACTGATAACATAAGACCACGATAAATATTATTGAATGCTTTCAATCACTGCATAAACAGAGGCAGAGAAAAGGAAGGCGCTCACGTCGCTGACTTTTACCGAATTCTGTTCCAGATCAAAAGAATCGACCACATGTGAAGCCACCATTTTGCATTGAACAATTAAATGACGGAGGAACAGCTATCGTAATCGTAATCGTAAACTCAAAATTTGTAAGCTACACTCTAAGTCTAAGCGAAGAGCAGGGCACCAGCTTATTCACGAGCGCTGCGTCGTATCAGAGGGGTTGTCCAAAGATCTATGTCATTGTCCAGTGGATGTAATAATAATAATAATAATAATAATAATAATAATAATAATATCTTTTCTTTAACCCATTAGTGCCTAGCGTCCCCGTTTTGGGGACGCTTGCTTGGAAAGAGTTATTTTTAATATCAAGCAACATTGAGTGTTACATGCTATTGCTACCAACAGTCTACTTAATTATCTTTCATTTGGGGTATAATTTGGCAGACATTTTATTTTTTGCGCATGGTTATAGAGATTTTTATGGCGATCATCCACATTTTAAATTTTTTTTAAATTTATCAATATAAATTTTAATTATCGTGTAAAAGCATGCTGTAATAGAAATGTTGAATATATCCTTAAGTTATTTAGTCTCTTAGCTATCTGCATCTGTTTTTGGAATGTTGATAGATGCTTGGTTGATTGTTTTATTATACAAGAATATACCGTCCCCATTTCGGGGACGTTAGGCACAAGTGACCCCGTCAACTTCTAAGCTGTAATAGGCGACTTTCACTGTCTCTGCAACAACAGTGGTATGTACATTATGTGTTTTCTCACCATGCCTAGAGCAACCCTACCTGCAAGCTCACATGACACCCATTTAGGACCCATATTCCCATATGGGACCCGTATGGAGCCCATATGGGTCCCATGCAAAACCAAAGTAAATGCTGGTAGGAAAGAGGTCTAACTGTCCGTGACATTGTCACAATAATTGTGACAATGTACAGTTTTTATCCTTGAGAATGACAAGGATTTCTGGGATGCAAGAATTGGCATATGTCCTCCAAATGATCCAAGGTGTAGTATTAGATGGATCCGTGTTATGGAGCTGGCTGGAGTGACCGACGGTCCGACAGTCAACTTGGACCTGGCGACTCTGTTGTTGTCAAGCTTCCAGCTGATGACATATTCACACTGTATTTTGACAATTTTTCACCAACATGAATCTGATTGAATTCTGATCAGCAAGAGCATCCAGCCACCGGAACAGCTAGATACAATCAACGCAGGACTGCAGCTGTCCCGTGCTGTGGACAAGATCCAAGAAACATATCGTGGCACATTTGACTACAGATTGGATTTAGCATCTGGAATAGTGGTTACTTGCTGGAACGATAACAGGTTGGTGGCACTTCCAATTGTCATGGCATCGAAACACTAAACACTTTGAAGAGGTGCCACGGTTCGAAAGATAGTTTGTAGAGATCGCCCAGGAATATATTATCGACCACACCAACAGACACATGATAACTTGATAAGATGAACCAGAACCTCAGCACATACAGCGTATCTGTCATATCCAGAAAATGGTGCGCTGTGGGCTCTCGTTGCTTATCTAGTGGATGTGGCAATATAAAATGCTTTGGATGCTATACCAACACACTGCTACAGCTATGCGCCGACCTTGGACCAGTTGGAACTTCACGACATTTGCGCTGGGCTCTACTAGCAGTAGAGTGCTTAACATGCAGCTGTTGACCTTCCTCTTAGTTGACTGTTGTAGACTGAGTGCCATCAAATATTCGCACTGATAGAATGAATAGATTCGTCTCTGTGGTGTCTGCTGTGTAAAAGCAAGGAACTTTTGCTGCAAATGTGACATCTGGACATTCATCATAATTGTTTCACTATATTCCTCCAGTAGGCAAGAACTGTTATTTAGAACTGCTGTAGAACTGCTGTAGAACTGCTGTAGAACTGCTGTAGAACTGCTTTTCTCTTGCCATAATAGTCACATAAACAGCCTTTGCAATAATAGTAAGTTTTGTTCCAAAATAATTTCAACAAACCAGCTTGACATACATTATGGTCATCATTAGTGTATAGTTTTCCTTGATTACTTGACCATTGATCATCATAATTATACCAGACAATGAGTTTGATGGTTGCAACAATGTGTTTGGCTACTGGTATGCTTATCTTTTTGATTACATGCATGAAACCTTAATAGTTGATTTATGCCAGCCTTGAAACTTCACGTGTACGAACCGTACCCATTTGTGCCTAGCGTCCCCAAAACGGGGACGGAAAGTAAAAATTGCAAATAAATGGTAAAAACAAATTTTAAGCTGAATAATGTTTGGCACTGAGTTTCACTAGGTAGAAATAAAGTTATTTTCATACTTTCATGAAAAAATAAAAATTCAGGCACTAATGGGTTAATAAGCGCCTGACAAACGCACTGCGCGCTGTACATTTACATGTTATGCAATTGAAATCTTAACTACTAACAGAACAGACAGCTTGCAATACAACGGCGCTAATAGCAGCCTACAAAGCATATCCGCCCAACAGGGGCTCGAACTCGGTACCTCTCGGTCTCTGTGCCAGATGTTATCCAATGCGCCACGGGCCTCCCCTAGGCCGGTTGCCAGAGAGACCAGACAGAGAGGAGGCAGTGCAGTTGCAAAGAAGGGTTTCGTTGAAGACGAGAAAACTAGAACACCAGAGTCTAAAATACACAGAAATGTCAACTGCAAACTCTTATTCAAGCTGTAAGCTGCGTTGGAACTGGTAAGTACAGTTATGGTATTAGAATAAAATGGTGACTTGAGCTAAACTCTCAAGAATTCATTCTACACACTGCACACTCCAAAAAGTCACCTGCAAACTTTGTTAGAAAACAGATAATATGTTAGGACCAGGTTATAGCGGTATTTAAAAGCTAAGCGCTTATTTGTGATTGCTGTGTCGCGTGAGAAGGGTTGTGCAGGAACACGAAGTTGAAGACCAAGTTGGGTTGTGTATGGATCTGATTAGCTAATCGGGAGTGTCAGCCAGAGTTATTAGCATTTTCCAATTACAACTTTCGTGGTTCAAATGGTTCTAAATCTCATCGAGTTCTTCTGTTTCCACTGAAGGGTCCTACATACAACACTAATTAATAACGGATATAAATCGTGATCTTTTGTGGTTATCCAAGGTATGGTTGACCAATCTAGGATGACCAATCCTGCTAACAAAGCGAAACGACTGATGAGAGAATAGTTTTGTTTAAAATGCAGTCTGTGTTGCTGCTAAAGCAACATTATGTTGCATTCAATGTGTTATGCTGTTATTGGCTGCTATTCTATGATGTGAAACATGTTAAAATGGGTTTTGTGTTTTTAAAAGCTTCGATTTCCTTTCTCGAGACATTATTCTGTGTTAAAAGGATCTCTAATAATTATTGGTTCGTAAGTTTGATGGATTATTCAGATTAATGAATTGATTGATTGATTGACGACACATTTTGGGCGCGATAGTGTATCGATTGGCGTGCTGAACGCTTCAAATTCCTGCCAAGGTTGAAATATGTTTCGAGATTTCTGCTCCACCTTTGCCCCTTGGCCAACTCAGCAACAACGTCTACACGTCTACAACGTCTTCTTTTCTTTTATGGCCTCAAAGCCCGTTGATGTCGATAGCAACATAATTATGTCGCAGTTCTTTACGGGATTATCACGGCATTCAAAAATTGAATGGATCCTCAGTTTAACGGCAGCTTATGACAACATAGGCCGTTTCCGCCGACAAAGATTAGTTGTTGGCATATTACAGCTCTATAATAATCAGTGCAAATTAAACGAAAGTGACGTTTATAGCGCATCAGACCACTATGATTTTAAGGTGTTTAAACAGAATTTATGATTGCACTCGTGTGAGAGTTTAGCGACATTGTATACGGCTTCTAGAATCGCTGTCAGTATTTCGTCGAATTTCAGCACACCATAAACAAATAAGTGCATAATGAATAAGTGCATAATGATTAAGTGCATAAGCTACAAAGACAAAAACGTTGTCAATCAACTTCTAAACCTATGTTTAACGGTCGAGAAGCATTGTAGGGTAAAATTATCCAGCCAATTTCTTTGTCCGTTGTTTTTGTCCGCCCCATTGTTCAGCGTAGCTTTCTATTTGTTATTTTCAGGGGCATCAATTGTCCCACGCTGTGAGTTGAAGTCTGGCGGAGAATAACCTCCCTCACATGCAATATCTTTGTTACAGTATTTCAGCCTCCTGATCCAAAATCGAGAAAGGAAAAACCTCTTACCACGTCAAGGCGCATGCATTCAAATAAAGTGAAACGGTTAATAATAAGCTAATGTTTATCGACACTGCCCTATCAAAAAGATTACTGTCGCCCTCCTCCTTTAAACAGCTTCGGGTCTGGCACCATCAGAACACGGCATTTGTGGAGTTATACAATAATTAAACTTTATACGATTTTCAAAAAGCGCTGTTTCATAACAAATAATGTATGATTAGCATCACCCTCCTTCTGTATCCAGGTTTGGGACTGGCACTATACCAATAAGGAAAATAACTTCTTTCTACGTCAACGGGCTTTGTTGCCATAAGCTCTGAATCCATTCACCCAACAGTAAGCAATACGTGGTTGCTTAATAACAGGCCTTTGTTCTGAACCTTCTTCTTCTTCTCTCTCCTACGTCAGGCGTGCGCCAACGATGAGTCCTTAACATGAGTTATTTTGAACTTGACATCATCAAACAATGCAAAGAGGGGAATTCAACAGCCCTCTACAATTCTTGTGGATAATGAATTCAAGTTACTTTCCTTCCAACACATCCGTCCGTTTTCATAGGCGAATAACCAGAGGAACCAAATCGACGTCAAATCGACGTCAGTCCATGTCAACTGCTGATGAAACGACGTCTGTCACTGCAGAGAAGGCTGGAGACGAAGGAGGAAATGGCTGCGATTTTTAAACACCTCTTTAAAGGATTTTTAAATCTTGATATAAACGACTAGGTTATAGTTCACAATAACACTTGATTTTAACTGATTGAGAACTTCTTGAAAATTCAGAAGTGGAATAAGAGCGTCATATTAAAATTTTGTGTATTATAAATTTGTAAAATATATAATAATTATTGTTATTGAAATAAATAGATTAAGAAGTAAATGTACATTAGGAATGGTGATTAAGAATTAATTTTAAGAATCATTGCTTGCTACTACATAATATTATTGTTGAATTCGCATACGATACCACATTGCATGTATCAAAGACGTTATGAACAATATTTTTTTTTATGTCGTTAAACAATGAACATTAATGCCATGTTAAGGTTATGTTTGGACAGTCTTAAATGGTGTCTTTTGGACGCTATGAATTCATTTTCAATGCACTGTATATGTTTACATTGTCGTCGACGGCCTTTGATGTCATATGACGACGTTAAATCTTGGAGTAAATAAATTCACAGTAATAATGCTTATACTTATGTACTGCATTGTTCAATGTAATAATCGTCACCAGGACCTCACCTAATCTGATCTATCTAATCTAATCTATCTAATCTAATACGACCATGTGAACTTAACTTCATGAACCAGATATCTGCGAAATCTATTTCAATGAATGGATTGCAAACAATTTGACGAAATCTTCTGGCGTCAAAGGCTATAGACATTCAGAGGAAAAAACGTGTTGTGGTAATTCTCAGGTGACTAGCATCTATATAAAAACACCAGAGATCGATGTCCAATGGAGGTCCTTCTCGCAACAAGATGTCGTTGGAGATAAATGCATTAAATGAATCAGAGGATGCACTGTGAATAGAATGTTCATCACAGTCATACGTTGAATTTCAGTTAATTTCAGTATGGTTTGTGAACGGGTTTGACATGTTCCGAATAGGTTAGCTACTATCTATATAAAACCGTAAATTTCATAATCACTGCAATATTTTCTTTCTTTGCCTGGAAGAAGAACCGTTTGAACAACGACGGTGTGATTTAATCCGAGACTAAATCTGGTTGACGCCCGACCAGCGAATCCAATCCGTACACAACCGAACTTGGACCTCAATTTCGTATTCCTCGACAACCCATCTGACGCGACGCAACGATCGCGAATAGGCGCTTAGCTTATGAGAAGCGCAATTGCCAGGCACACTTTATGTTAAAGGAATTTATGTGTTTTCTAACATAAAGTCTGCAGTTGACTTGTCTGGAGTACGAAGTGCATCGTATGAATATTTGAGAGATTAGCTCAAGTCAACTACACAGGATTTCATTCAAAAACCTGAAATTTTACTTACCTGTTCAAATGCAGCTTGACAGGTTGAAGAAAAGTGCGCATTTGATATTATGGGTATTTTAGACCCTGGTGTTCTAGCATGCTCGTTCTCAACGAAACCCTTCTTTGCAACTGCACTGGTTTCTCTGGCAACCGGATTCAGAATTACACTGGACTCTGACAACCCCTCTGAACCGAAGCAGCCCTCCTCGTGAATAAGCATGCGCCCTTCACTTAGATTAAAGTATTATCTTAGAAATTTGGAGTCTACGATTACGTCTGCGATAACTGCTTTTCCGTCATTTAATTCCGCAATGCAATGTGGCAACTTCACCGTGGTCGATTCTTTTTATCTAGAACAGAATTCGCTAAAAGTCTGCAACGTGAGCGCCTTGTTTTTCTCTGCCTCTGTTTAGCCAGTGATTGAAAATTTTCAATTTAACGTAGTCTTGTTTTATCAGTTTGGGAGCAACTATCGACTAAGATTGTTGTGCAGGTGCTATATAAATGTTTTACAATTACACCTTATTGCGGCTATGGCCAGTAACGTCGACATTCTCTCAATTTAGGTTCTCTTACATCACAAATCGAAAAATCGAAAATTGCACTTTCATAGCGCTGGACGAAAGTGATTTGGAGGAGTCTAATCAGATATCTTATTTTATAATAATAATAATCTTTGTTTATTGATTCAAAGTGGCACGAAAGCAGTATGAATACAAGTCATAGAATGAAAGAATTATTACAAGCTATTACAAGCGTCGAATTTAACTGTATGGCAGCCATGCATGGCGACCAAAATGTCCCACTGTTCATTTTACCATCACCACCTTGCAAATGACAGGCTGGGTCGATCTTTGGGAGGGTAGCGGGTACAGATGGCGCTTCCTACTTGATGTTCTGCTCTTCACAACACGGTTGTAAATAAGTAAGTAAGTAAGTAAGGATATTCTTTATCATACCAATTGCATATCCGCACTTTGGCATAGGCCTGCCTACATTTATACAGTTAACATCCATCTATCTCTGTGATATTACTGTTATTGTATAGCATCCAGTGTTTAATTACATCGTACGGATGCCAACATTGTTACTCATTGGTTGGTTACTTGATGTTTAACGACACTCTGCCAAAACAATTGAATACGTTGCGAAATGACTTAATAGTGAGTGCAGTGGGGATTAGATTAGGAGATGCGCATAGCTGGTTAGTTGCTGTTTAACGACGCTGTGTCATAACAAAGACTATACCAGCGTCGCCCTCCTCCTTTCTCCAGGCTTAGGACAGGCACTGCTAGAGTACAAGCAGTGGCGGAGGTATCGTTGCTCATTGTCTTCAACCATCCTCGATCCGAGGGTTGGTCGCTCCATGGACAAGTCTTCTCCACCTCTTTCTATCTTCCGTCTCCGTCAACAATCGATGAAAAGGCATATTCATCCACATGCTGATGTTGTTAAGCCATCCCATTTTCGGTCTTCCCCGCGTCCGTGCTCCTGGTACAGTTCCCTGTATGATCTCCTTTTCCAGGCAGTTTCATTTTCATTATAATTATTATTCGTTATTTTCCTTATGTACTACACATTCGAGTGATCGAAAAGTACTGTAGACATAGTTTTTGGATGTATCCACAGTTTAGCGGCAGCTTATGACAACATAGGCCGTTTCCACCGACAAATATATATATATATATTTATTATTTTATTTAACGACGCCTCCGTAACATGGACGATGGGCGTTGCTGAACGAGGTCTGGCTAATGATGTTCTGACAGTGATTGTGATACAGTGTCCGTAAGTTTTCGATTATAAGTTCATGTTAGGTTTCATACAAGGTCTTTTGTATATTTTTTAGATATCTATGAACAATGTCTTGGCAGTTTGGGTGTGTTAGTATAGTTCGAGGGCTGTAGATCAATTGTTGACAGTGACATTCGTCCTGGAGTCTCTTTTGCAGGGTCGCCTGGTCAGGGCACTGCATCAGGAAGTGTGGGACTGTTTCCGGCACCTTACAGGTGTCGCAATTTCCACTGATGTGCCTACCCCGCCGACAAAGATTAGTTTTTGGCATATATAGCGCAAGTCTTGTATTATTTGAAGGTGTTAAACATGACCGTTCTCTTAAAAGAGGTGTCCAGCAAATAGCCTAGCAAAAAACATTATTAGTATCCATATGGTGTTTATAATTAAAAGTGAATCTCAGAAATTTTCAATCGAACACAAACGCTTCGTCAAAAGGACCAGCTTTACTCTCTGTGACTTTATTAAACGAGTTCTTTAAAAGCTTAAAAAGCTGCGCGTTGTCTTTTATTTAGCGACACCTTGTGGCTAAACAAGTATATATTTCAGTTTCATCTGTCCTTGGCCGTTGATATATTATTCACTCTGCAGCTCATGGTCTTCTAGCTGTTTTTTTTATCCGTCTTTTAATTCAGAAAATGCAATAATAATATTATGGTAGCTTCACCGTAGTCTATTCGTTGGATCTGGAAGAGAATTTGGCAAGAGCCTGCGACGTAAGCGCCTTCCTTTTCTCTGCCTCTGTTTAGTCAGTGACGAGTAGGCCTATTATCAACGGTATCAAGATTCGATTAACGATGGGGAAGCAAATCGTCTTAGATCTGATTTACAGCTTCGGATAATAGCCTAACCAATCGATAGGTTATAAAGAGTAGGCTATTGTAAAAGACCCTTATCAGCCATAGGATACAGTTAAGCATTCAATGTTACTGCTGACGATCATCCCTTGCCTCGTACAGTTTGGGTAGTTGCTGTTTAACGACACTGTACATAACATATATGATTAGCGTCGACCTCCTCTTTTTCTCAGGTGAGACTGGTTATACCACATCTATGGTAGTGGCGAACCAATGCCATGTGCAATTGGATTATATCGGGAATTTAATGACAGAAATTATTTTGAACCGTTCTCACCTTTCGATGGTATAATACAATTCTCATCATCATCGTCATCACCATCATCGCCACTATCTCGGCCATCATCATCGCCATCATCATCATTATAATCATCATTATTACATTAACTACTACTACTACCACCACCACCACTATCAAATACTGAATACACAGGACTGCTGTTATGGTTTATCTTATAGGGCGAATTAAAGGTTTTAAAGTTCGTTTGTAATTATTTCTAACAGTTCTCACTGTTCCTATGGCATAATTAAATAGCTAAATAGCTTATATCAGAGACAGAATAATAAAGGACGGAATTCACAATTTATACATCGTCGGGAAACATTTTTAAGGTGTCTAAGCGCAGCCGACTGATGGTGGTAGGTATCTATGTTAAATTGCCTTTATTAAAACCACTTTTAGTTTGTTTAATCATGAACTCTTAAAAGAAGCGATTTTTTAAAAGGCATCTAACAACTCCTTTTAATTCTACAAGTAATAGCAGAGGTATGGAAGCTTAGATAAACGAGGGGGAAACGAATTGTTTTTCGTTATGACACTTCTTCATTTAGCAGACAATTGCCTTATCTACCGATAACTTATAAAGAATATTGTAAAGTAAGGTAGGGCGACGTAAACGACCCTGGCAACCATAAGAATTAGTTAAGCGTTCAATGTTACTGTTGACGCACAACCATCCAGCATTTGGACAAACGAGAGCGTTTTTAAACATGAACTCGACAGCAGTGGCCGATTCGAAAATTTAACGAGAGCCAGAAAGCAAGGCAGTTGTCTCTGTGGAAAAACGAGGCGACGATAATCGTCTGTGTGTGGTACAGTGTCGCTACACAGCAGCTAACCACAACATCACATATCCATCATAACACAGCCAGATTCTGAAGGACAACGCGGTCTTCTACCTCCAGTATCGACACTCTTGCACCCGGTCGTAAGAGGCGCGCTTGTCAAAAGAATTCCCAGATCGGTAAGAGCATCATACGCCGCCCTTTTGGGTGAACTCATAGAGGCTGTCGTAAGGGAACCAGAAGAAACTGGGAAATGGTCGGACCTCTTAGCCTTTGGAGGGTGCATTCTGGTCAAGCCAAAAAGAGGGGGAGTCAAACGCAAGTTAAGGCGGATAATTATCTCTAGAATTACGAACTGGCGTTCGAAAGGACCGGATTATGATACAGACGAGGATGAAAATAAACCAATGCCAGGGCCGATTAAACGTAACTCTGCACAGCGCCTAGCATCGACAGTTGCAAGCAAACAGGAAGTTGGAAACTACAATGGATAGGACACATCTTAAGGAGCGACACCCTACTAAGAGACATCATTGAGGGAAGAATAGAGGGGGAAAAGATGCGAGGTAGGCCAAGAACAATGCTACTGGACTGGATGTTGGCAGAGGAGGGATACAGCGGACTGAAAAGAGAAGCAGAAAACAGAGAAAATGGCGTCGTTGGACATATGAACCTGCCTGAGGGCAAAGAACGTGAAGAAGAAGTGTACGATTATATGCATACAGCAAACCAAGCCCTTCGTTGGATTCAAGAAATCGTTTGATTCAAGAAATCGGCGAGGACACTTCTATCGAATCGGAAGTCAATGATAGTGAGGCCTCTGTCTCAGATACCGGAATACAACACCTGTCTGTTGAGGCAAGTAGCAGTTCTTCTGTTTCAAGTGGTGAAAATGATCATGGTGGACAAGACGAACCGTTAGCATTAGAAATCCTGAAGTTCCTATCTTTGGAAGTGCGCGTGCTTGTGGTCGAGGGGGTGCACGTGGTCGAGAACGAGGTCGTGGTTACAGAAGGAGTCGCTCATCATTTCAACATCGTCACAACCCAAATGTAGCAGCTACAGAAACCAGGGATTCAAGCATCAAGGGATGGCAATGTCTGGATTTTGATTTCACCCGATGATGCACCTCGTGGAAGGCTAAACAGTCAGAACGTGCTCCGCGAAGTTTCAGGACTAACGCTGATTGCGACACAACAAATAAGAAAAGATTCTATTTTGATCGCGTTTCAATTTCTGTTGATGGAGGTATAATGCATCACATCATCCAACGATGCACTGAAACAGAAGCACGAGCGTGTCTGGGAGACGACTCATGTTCAGTATCGCTTGAGGAACTTGACGCCTCTAAATAGTACCTTCAGGCACTTTAGGGGAAGCATAAATAAATTAAAAGTTTAACATTCTGAAAGCTTATTACAATTATATCAGTAAATCATTCAGTTATTTTCAGGACTCGTGCAAAAATGCGCGGTGTTTCTACGGCGGAAGATTCCGCCACGCAGCGCATGAAGAAATTACTTCTGCGGCGGAAAGTGTTTAGCATTTTATTTAATGACGACACTAACCCTAATCCTGATCCTAACCGACGCTCACAACGCCTATTCTGACCCTAACCGACCCTCACGACGCCAATTGATATAGAAAACACAGTTTGGACAATGCGCATGCGCCGTAGACTACGCATGCGCAAAGGTCTCCTGCCGCGGAATTGTATCAAAAATATTACTCATGGGGCGGAATATTCCGCTGCAGAAGAATTATCCTTCAAAAATACATGATTTCTATAAATGAAACTGTATGGGTCAAAAATGACCCATTCCGACGTTTTAGGTGGTAGAAAAGAGCCGACGTTCTAGTGTTAAGCAAACTGTTAATATGCGGATGAAGACCCATTGTAATTTTCAACTGTTCATCGCATGCAATCATCTGTCAGCAAGACTAGATTATCTTTCAAGAGACAATTACAAGGAAGTGATGGAATTGTGGAATTCGAGGAGAGACGGTCGGTGATGGGATGTATCGTTTCAGACAGCCAGGTGCATTTGGCCACATGGATGACTAATATAATTTATTGCTTGGAGACCAATATTTTTATAGATCAATCTCAATTGACTGCCTCTGAGAGAAGAAATGTCACTGCATTCTGTTTATTTGCAAGTAGGGCCTAATATAAACCTTAGAGCATGAAGAGTTAGTCCGGTGGCATCTGATACACCAGTTAACAAGCAGATCAGGCAGCGGAGGATTCCTTGTGAATAATTCTACAATAAAAGTCTACAATTTTTGTAGACTTTTTAAAAGACTTTTTTAATCAATAGATGTTGTGAATTAATATCTGTCTTCTTGTGACTACCTCGAGTTACTAATTAATCTATGATTCTTGCTATTCAACTTTATTGTGTGTGATATATAATATGGCCATCACCTCAATTTGTAACTTGAATACGACTGTATGGAAACTTTTGTGCTCATTGAGCGACCTCTAAAATGCATTTGATTTTGAAATTTTTTATACAGAATTTATTCTGTACACAAAAGGAACAAAATTAGCAACTATGCTCGTTAACTTTCCCAAGACATTTTTTTTAATCACCCTAATGTACCGTATGTGTGTTTGTATGTATGCACGTAGTCCTATGTATCAGAGCACTTGCATAGCGCTCTTCAAATTGCTGACAAGGGCTCGCTCGTACGGCTACCTAGGAATCATCTCATCAAATAGTAACACATTTTAACCTTGGCCATGCCAACTAAAATGGTCTTTGGGCGGTCGTTAGAGTTCATTAATAGTAAAAAAGTAAGTATATTATTTTTTAAACCGGTTGCAGAAGAGCCGCACTCCTGTGTACAACCATCAAAAGACAAACACAAAATTCAATAGGATAAACCTTGTACCCATTTTGCAATTACTGGGTCGTTGATTGTGCCTTATAAGCTGTTTCATCTGATACTATCGATGACAGTTTTGGTGTAGCCTGTCACTATAATTATTAGAACAGCTTGTCCTATTACGGATCATATCTCGATAGACTTTAACCCTCGGGCTACCAAGGGGGTGGTTACCAACCCCCTACGTTTTTATGCATAAATTTTTTTCTCATATGGAATATAATTTTTAGATTTTAGCTAGCTGTAGCCGATTCATTTTGGCAGATTTTGAGGTAAACGTCATGGTGGTATCTCACGCCGTTCAAAAGTTATACCCGAAATAGCCGAGGGGATACCACCCCTTAGTTTTTCGACCATAGCGTATTAATTTTTCTTCCTGGAAAAGAAACAAATATGCCATTCTGTAGAGGGAATGCAGGGCCACATTTGATTACTTACTTATTTGTCTTGTGAACACTGGAAGTGATCAAAATAAATAATAATACGCGATATCTGTCTAAAAATGGCTGAATGCAGCATCACAATGTAAACCGATATTTCTACATAAATTTTGTCAACAGCTACAGATTTAGAACTTATAATAGCCGAAACAGATAATGAAGATGAAGTGAGAAACTGGTCAGTTTACAGGAAGCATTCGCACAAAATAACTGGAGTAACTTGCAATAACTGCAAGTACCACCGACATATTTGACTGCCGTGAACAATAACGCGAAGTCTTGTTTCATGTTGCCTTTAGATTTCGCTGTACCTATGTAATAGCCTACAGACTATGGACTATAGTTTGTAGGTTATTGTTACAAATGAAGCATCATTATGTTTAAAATGTTCATGGATACATAGATCAGTTTCAAAACACACATAATCTTATATTTGTTTATCCTAAAAGTACAAAACGTACGCAATAATATAAAATATCGCTAATTATCGGTTCCGTTGTTAAAAATTATGTAATTTCGAGGTGCATTCACATAATGTATGTCGCGGTCGAGCCTCTCGAACACGACGACGAACAAACGAAGGAAACTTAAAAGATCTTTATTAACAGAAAGAATCAAATAAGTTAAATTTAAGTCAGCCCGTCAAATATCACAATCGCAGACAGCACACAGGTTGGCTGGTCTCGATTGAACTTCAATCAAATATCGTTACAAGAGCACTTTATCAACGTGCATAAATCTTCGTCAACAGGCTTTTTTGTACAGACGCTGCACCTTATATATAGGGTTCTGATGGATTCTAGAAAGTTCTATGACGTCATCGTACTTTTCCCTGGAAAGTCCTGTAGAACGCGTAGATTATTGATACATGCATTGGTCCGCTGTTGTCAGTCCGTGGCGGAATTTTCCCTTAGCTGTAAACAATGTTGTTGACGCACAGCGGGTATTTTCCCCAGCCGCACGTGTCAGCGTAGACCACGACATTCCCTCCGCCCTCAGATGATGACACGTCTTCAGCACCATCTCGAACGGGTCATCACGATCAAGCTGAGCCGTCGGATCCCATCTCGTCACAACATGTACAAACAAAACAAAACACATCATTAAATCAACTTATCTACACAGTTTTCGGGCTCGATCCTCGGGTGCCGGGCTATTCCCCTTTCCCTCATGTCCCGAGTCACAACCGAGAAAGGAAATCAGCTACCGTGTTCTGACGCCCAGGACGATAACGGAAGTCTACGTTAAATTCCTGCAATGCTAAGGCCCAACGAGTCAGTTTCGCGCTCTTGGGGCTTGCATCCGTAAGATAAGACAAAGGATTATGATCCGAATAAATGATTATCCTTGATAAGAATATCCACGACCGGAATCGTTTAAGTGCCCAAATTACTGCAAAAGCTTCTCTCTCAATTGTAGACCAATGCATCTGTGTGTCCGTGAGTTTAAGACTAGCAAAAGCAATTGGTTTCTCGTGACCTTCTTCGGTCCACTGAAACAAGCAACACCCGACCGCGGTGGCACTTGCATCTACACTTAAACCAAATTCCTTAGTGAAATCAATGGTATGTAATTGTGTAGCTTTACTGAGATCATCCTTTAACTTATCTAGTGCCTCTTGATGCTTTTGCTCCCAAGGCACTTTCGTAGGCACGTTATCTCGTGTCAAGTCAGTTATTACTCGTGCTTTCTCAGCGAGAGCAGGTATAAAATTTCTAAAGTAACTGAAAAAACCCATAATCCTTCTAACGTCCTTTTTTGTCGTCGGAGGTTGGATATCATTGATCGTAGCGATCTTGCCTGGATCAGGTTCGATACAACCTGACCCTACTATATGGCCAACAAACTTTATTTTGTTCTGTGCAAAATTACATTTCCTTAAATTCAAAGTAAGTCCTGTCTCCTCAACAGTTTGCAAGAATTTCTCTAGATGTTCCAAATGGTCATTCCAATTCATTGAAACCACTGCCATGTCATCAACGAATGGTTCGGTAAAACTTCGGACTGGATGTAAAACTTGGGTCATAGCACGAATAAAAGTATTGCTAGCGGATTTGAGTCCAAACGGCATTCTTGTGAACTCAAAAAGTCCTGCATCACATACGAATGCTGTAAGCCATTGATGTTCCTTCCGAACCGGGATTTGCCAATATCCTGATTTTGCATCGAAAACACTAATGAACTTTGCCCGTCCCACCTTCTGTAAGACGTCAGCAATGTCTGGGGTCGGATAACAATCACCTAGAGAATACTTGTTAACATGGCGATAATCGATTGCTAAACGAACGCCATTTTGACCCTTGGGTCCCTTTAAAACACAAACTACCGGACTGGCCATTTCACTTTTCGATGGTCGAATTATGCCTAAGGACAACATTTCTTCTATCTGGCGTTGCACTTCAGGTTTAAGTAGCTCCGGGACCTTATATGCCTTTAAACGCTTAGGAGTGAAATCAGGAGTTATTTTGATTTCATGTTCTAATACTGGACAGTACCCAGGTTTATCCACGAATACTGCCGAATGTCGATCCAAAACCTCAAAGAGTTGCTTTTGTTCCTCTTCTGACAGATGCGCCATGATCAAAGGATCAATACGCTTACTCGGGCTCACTTGTTCACGTTCTTCCTGATCTACAACCTCTACTACACCAAATTCCTCATCTTGATCAACAATTATTGAACAGCTATTAATCATTGCTTGTTCGAGTCGTTCATGGTACCGCTTGATCTTATTAGCGTGTAAATGTCTTTGTTTTCCCTCTATTTCTACTATATAGGAATACGGGGATTTAACTCTGACCACGGTTGCAGGTCCTTGCCATCGACTATAAAATTTAGAACTACCAAAATCTGGTGCTAATACTGCTACTTTATCTCCAACTTCGTATTTTCTGTCAGTACTGCGCAAGTTATAATAATCTGCATACCGTTTCAATTCTATATCACTATAGTAATCCGCATAAGCTTTCGCAAATTCGAGGTTTTCTTTCAGTGATTGGAGGTACTCTTCAGGTGATTTACCTAAGTTAAGAGGTAATTTCCGTTCGCCCGCCCATGATTCCTTCAATACACTAAGTGGACCACGAGGAAGAGTTCCATAAACCATAGTGAAAGGCGAGATATGAGTCGTGCCTGAGGGTTTTTCTCTAAGGCTCCAGAGAACGAAGGGTAGCAATTGGTGCCATCCACGAGGATCAGATTGAGCGAGTTTAAAGATCATGGTTTTCAAGCTCTGGTTGCATCTTTCAACCAATCCGGCTGCCTCGGGATGTCCAGGGGTATTGAATCTGGGACTACAACCCATTCGCTGCAAGAATTCCTTCGTCAAACGGCTAGTAAAGTTGGTGCCACAATCCGAACTAATGATTCTTGGAATAGAAAAAGTTGTGAAAACTTGCAACAGAGCTTCACAGACTCCCTTTGCGTTCAACGATCTAAGGGGATAAGCCATCGGCCAACGAGAAAATTTGTCCACCAGAACTAAAGCATAATTGTACTTAGGTTTCGATTTATTAGATTCTCCAGTCACTACCATAGGGCCAATACAATCCATATTTAAATGGTTAAAACAAAGTTCATCTGCCCTCGGAATAGGAGTAATCGGGACTCGATCTGCAACTTTAACTGGAGTTCTAAGTTGACAAATTTGACAAGATGCACAATACTCGCGAATTCTCTCATCCATTCTCGGAAACCAAAAGTTTAATTTGATCCGGGCTCTCGTTGCCTTAAAAGCCATATGCCCAGCACATGGGGCATCGTGTGCTACTCGCAAGACAACCCCAATTCTATCCTCCGGTAGACACAATTGATTTACCTTATGTCCCATAATCTCCCCTTTATGGTACAGGAGATTATTGTCTGTGAAGAAATTATTTTTATTCTGGTTCGCTTGTTGCCAGCAAGGCCTAAGATTGTGACAATTTTGTTGCTCTCGCAACAAAGTATCATTATCCGCTTTTTCCTCACCAGATTTAAACTCTGTCGACTCAACATCGAGGAAATTATCTGAATCATCAACTGGTTGCTCCTGGGAAGATTCATTCACTTCCTCATCCTTAACGTCTGACTGCAGGGATTCGTTGTTGTTATCCTTCTCAATTTTATCTTCCTTTACCTCTTCATTTACCTGTACTGATCGATCTACACCAACCGCCATCACTACATATTCCGAACTCTCCATTAAT
The DNA here is from genome assembly GCA_020284085.1 of Aporrectodea caliginosa. Classification (NCBI taxonomy): domain Eukaryota; kingdom Metazoa; phylum Annelida; class Clitellata; order Crassiclitellata; family Lumbricidae; genus Aporrectodea; species Aporrectodea caliginosa. Next base: position 813,171 of record JACEVL010000142.1, read on the forward strand.
AGGTCTACAATATGGGGTGTTAGAATAACCCGTTCATTTAGTTCAGGGACTACAGCAAACATGACGCACAAAGATGGCGCAATATTCGTCGTTCCTTCCGATGGATTAGCTAATTTCAATTGTAGGTATACCACATCTGCCTTACATCCTTCTCCCTGAAAACCAATTATGTTAATCCGTTTAATCACAGGCAAGTTTAGTGACTCAATTAACTTCTTATCAATACAACAAATTTCTGCTCCTGAATCAGATAACGCTGGTTGAGAAGGGAGATCTTCAATCTGTACATGGATATACGACCTCTCGTGTAGTCCATCAATACTATTATCGTATACTCTTACAGCAATTTCCGATTTTACTGGTTCGAGGTTGTCCAATAAATTCCCTTGCCTTACCTGTTCAGATACCTCATGTGCCACGTTGACCTTCTCCACCAATGAGTCGATCACCTCCTTAGTTGGGTTCCCAACCATACAAGCACCCACCTTTTTATAACTTCGATTGGTCGGGCACTCCTTTGCCCTATGACCCTTCTGATGACACAAGAAACAGAGACCCTTCACCTTGGCCTCCTCCTGAGACATCTTCGCACCTATCTTGGCTTCACCCCTTACTTCCGGTTTGAAAGACTTGGGTTGAGCTGTCTGGTTATTGACTTGGACTTGTGGTTGACTTCTCGTCCAATTGTTATACTTCGGTGTCGGATGACTACGGTACACCAAGTCACTCCCACCATCATGCGACGCTACATAAATGTCAGCTGCATTAGCTATATCTTCACAGTTCAACCACTCCTCTTTTTCTTGGGCCAAGATATAATCCAAGCAAGCCTTCGACAAGGACTCCTTGAGCCGATCCGCCACCAGTAAACTTACAAGTTTATCAAACTCATCAGTTATCTTTCTGCTTTTCAGATAATACATAAGAGCAACACGCAATTTGGATGAATAGATCGTAAAAGATTCGTCCGATGCTTTATGCATCGTCCAAAATCGGGCTCTAAGGGTTGAAGGGCTTATCTTAAATTCCCTTAGCAAAAACTCCTTCAAGAATTTGTAATCATTGAGCTGTTCCTTAGTTAGGCGCATAGTTAATGCCTTAGCTCTTTCACTCAAATTAGCCAACAATAATTTTGCTCTAACATCTTCATCCACCTCATACACATTAAACAAACCATCCAAGTGATCAAAGAAACCTGGAATTTCTATAGGGTCGGAGGGGAATTTCCAAAGAACATTCTTAAGTGCATCACTATAACGCTTAGTGCGGCTTGCTAAAGAATTTCTAATAGTTTGTTCTTCCATCTTTTCCTTCTTCTCCCTTTCTTCCTTCTCTTTCCGTTCCTTCTTTTCTCTTTCATCCTTCTCCTTCTGTTCCTTCCTTTCTCTTTCTTCCTTCTCCTTCTGTTCTTTCTTTTCTTCCTCTCTCCTCCTTTCCTCCCTTTCTTCCTTCTCCTTCTGTTCCTTCCTTTCTCTTTCTTCCTTCTCCTTCTGTTCTTTCTTTTCTTCCTCTCTCCTCCTTTCCTCCCTTTCTTCCTTCTCCTTCTGTTCCTTCCTTTCTCTTTCTTCCTTCTCCTTCTGTTCTTCATATTTACGGATTTCGAACTCCAGACGGCGCTTCTGCAGTTCGTAAGCGGTCTCTTCTGGAGATGCTGGACTAGCCTTGAATTCTTCTTCCTTCTTTCCTATCTCCAAGGCCCATTCTTCCATCAATGTATTCCTATCCCAAGTCATAACCTCATCTTCGTCCCTTCCTGCCTTTATAAGATACATCCTAAGGCGCTCAGACGACCTTTTATGAATATTCGCCTGCATCTCTGCTGTCAACGCTTCCATTTTTACAAACAGTCAATCAACAGTAGACAACAAGGAAACAGACACCACGCAGGAGACACGCCACACAAAAGGAAAATTCCACACAAAACAAAGTGTGACTACGCAGTAATTCCACACCACGCTAACTACGCAGTAGCCAAAGAAGTGCACTCGCCAAGTACGCAAAAGCTACACAAGCTCGCGCAAGCCTGGCCTCGATCCTTACGATGGATCAAACTACAAAGAAACAATCAGCAGAAAATAGGAAAGAAAGACAATAGCCGCCCCAAACTCGGCTGCAACTCCACTTTCTTCTCTCCTTCCCAGCCCGACAACACCCAGGATCTTACCCGTATGTTGACTGCTGTCTTCTGCCGTCTCAGCCGAACGACGCGCTTCGTCCGTCAGCTGTCGTCTGCCGATCACCCGTCCTTCACGGTAGAAAGGCGTCTCGATCCGTTCACTGTCTGAACAGACCGTCTCTCGATCCGCCCGTTGCCTGAGCAGACCGTCTCTTCGGGTTGACTCCTTCCTCCTCCGGTTCGCTTCTTCTTCTTCACCGGATCCAACACCGATGATCCCGCTTCTGACACCAGAAATGTCGCGGTCGAGCCTCTCGAACACGACGACGAACAAACGAAGGAAACTTAAAAGATCTTTATTAACAGAAAGAATCAAATAAGTTAAATTTAAGTCAGCCCGTCAAATATCACAATCGCAGACAGCACACAGGTTGGCTGGTCTCGATTGAACTTCAATCAAATATCGTTACAAGAGCACTTTATCAACGTGCATAAATCTTCGTCAACAGGCTTTTTTGTACAGACGCTGCACCTTATATATAGGGTTCTGATGGATTCTAGAAAGTTCTATGACGTCATCGTACTTTTCCCTGGAAAGTCCTGTAGAACGCGTAGATTATTGATACATGCATTGGTCCGCTGTTGTCAGTCCGTGGCGGAATTTTCCCTTAGCTGTAAACAATGTTGTTGACGCACAGCGGGTATTTTCCCCAGCCGCACGTGTCAGCGTAGACCACGACAATGTACAACTAAATATACAATTCTGTTCAGAAATGAATGCAGCATCCAATGCTGTATTACAAGCTACGATACGTGAAACCAAACACGAAATCCAGAGGGGTGGTAACCACCACCCCCTTGTTAGTCCGTGTCGCAAAAAACCTTGGTAGCCTGAAGGTTAAGGCCATAGACTTAGAGAACAATGTTTTGAAAAAGTCTTAGCAATACATACGTCTTTTATGCGTTAAATCAAATCGTATACTTAGGGGAGGGTGGGGCAAAACGCCCCCTTTAAGAAAAAATTGTGTCCAGAGAGCAAAACATAATGACATTTGAAAAACATTTATGATCATCAACAACACCTGCACTGATGCTACAATATCACTAAATTAAAAAAACTTAAATAGATTCATATTTCGGCACAGAATTGTCTTAAATTGTTTTTCTTCATGGAGTAAAATGCCCACACCCTAGGCATTTTACCCCACAGATAATATATACTAGATCTTCTTCTTCTTCTTTTGGTTCTCTGCCTTGCTAGGCAGGTTCGTACGTCCAATGTTGCCATTCATCACGTTGTCTGGCTCTCTTCTTCAGCTTGCTGTAATCCTCCTCCATCATCCAGTCTAACAACATTTTTGTCGGTCTTCCTCTTGTCTTCTTCCCCTCCATTCGTCTCTCAATTATGATTCTTAGGAGGAACTCTCCCCTCATGATGTGGCCCAACCATTTTCTCTGTCGGCTTCTGATTAACCCTATCAGGTGTCGTTTTCGTCCACCATTTGTAGTATGTCTTCATTTTTCCTCCGTTCCATCCAGCTGACTCTCTCCATCCTTTGCCATATCAACATCTCGAAGGCCTCCAATCTTCTGATGTCTTCCTTCTTCAGGGTCCGTGTCTCTGATCCGTATAACACCATACTCCATATCATAGACTTGATAATTCTTTTCTTCAGATTCTTATTGAACTTTCCTCTCATAAATTCCTTTCTTTTTTAGAAAGCATCTTTTCCCATAGCTATTCTTCTCTTTATTTCTACATGACACTTTGCGCCATTTGTGATCATACTTCCTAGGTAACAGAAGTTTCCGACTTGTTCCAGTTCATTACCATCTATAGTGATCTTTACTGTTGTTTCCTTTCCTTTGCTTATCCTCATGATCTTTGTCTTTTTGGTGTTTATTTTCATATCATACTCCTTCGAGATCTTATTTAGCCGATCATTCATATGTTTGTAGCCCATTCTGGCTACCTGCCAACATTGCCTGGTCATCTGCAAATCTGAGTGCTTTCGTCAATTTTCCTCCTACCTTTATGCCCTTCTTCACCTCCTCCATCGCCTCTCGTACTAATTCCTCAGTGTACATGTTAAAGAGTATTGGTGATAGCGGGCACCCTTGTCGTACTCCCATACCTATCGCTCCTGGTTCTGAAAGTTCTCCTTCTAATTTTATTCTTGCTTTCTGTCCCATGTATAGGTTTCCTATGAGTCTTCTGTCTTTTCCAGTCTCCGTGCATGCATTAATTTCTTCCAATCGACTCTATCAAAAACCTTTTCGTAATCTACAAAGCATACGTATACAATGCTCCAATTGCATTTCTTGTGCCCTTCCCTTTCTGAAATCGTACTGGTCCTCTCCTAAACAGGCATATGTTTCTTCCCGGGACTGCATTCTCTTTGTGACCAAGCTGACCAGTGCTGGCAACTAAACCTTTTAGATGTCTAGTAAGAGTTTTACTTAGAACTTTATAAATTTGTTCTGCTTTTCTCTTACTAATTTCGCCCGACCTGACTTTTGTCAGAGCAATTTCCAAAGTTTCAAGACCATATTCTTCTCTCTTTGTTTTTCTCTAATAGTTTCGTACCATTTTCTGTAACGAAACACTTTAAGTGCAAAACATATTATAAACTGTTTGCAAACAGCAGATTACACAAATATTTAAATTGGGGTAAAACTGGCAGGCACCTTTGGGGTAGACGCGAAGTCAATAGGATCAGGTAAGACGCCCAGTTATATGAGGTAAGACGCCCAGTGAGGCAATACGCCCATGAGCATCTGACCCCACAACATGAGTAGTTACATTCCAGACCATACACCAAACACGACTACTTCAATGGCGGGTTTAACTCCACTGTAACATTTCTAAATGTGTGTGAATCCAAGTAAACATACATCTTTGGGCAAGAGTAAAACCGTATAATTTACACACACAAAATTAAAACAGGAAATGCTTACATCAACTTTCCAAAATTAGGTTTTTGTTGAAAACGAGTGATCTTTTCATGGGAAACACGAAAGTACAATGTCTTTCAACCGGAAATGCAAGTAATAAAACGGTTCCAAGTAAAATTTGGATTCAGGTTATTAGGTGACTGAAATAAAGCTCATGGGCATCTTACCTCTCATGGGCGCTTTGCCCCACCCTCCCCTATCCACGTTTTTTCAAATAGAAATCATGTTATTTACTGACGTCAATAATGTACAATGGGCGTAGTCGTTGAAAGTTTTGTTAGAACTAAGAATACAAAGTACACTGTGTCCACGATAAAGTAGACCCCTAGACTTTGTGAAATATCTTGGTCATTTGTAGTACTATAGGTACTAAATTTGGTACACATGAACTTCAGTCTATTCTATCTATACCCTGCAAATTTTATTACAATTGATGCAACGGTTACGAGGATATACCCTTATGAAATTGGGTGGTTCAGGAATCAAGTTACCAACACGTAAAACGCATAGAATGACGTAATTTTTCTGGCTACCGCAGAGGATACATAGGCTGTTGTTTATAAGCGCCATTTTCAGAAACAGTTACACTACGAGACCTGTTTTACATAACAGTAGTTTTTTGTAAAAAAATGGTTTTCAGCGTAGAGGACAAGATTTTAATCAAGGAGTTGAGAGAGACGAAGGGGTATGGCGCAAAGAGATTCATTACAGAATTTCCAATGAAAAATTGGTCCCTGGCTGGTGTCAACAAGCTGTTAAAAAGATTGCTGCAACCGGATCAGTTGCACGGAAACCACGAGGTCTGGGGTGTGCTGCAGGATCGCGTTTATCGGACAAGAATCAGGGACGTGGAACATCTCCGGGAGAGGCTAATCGAGGAGTGGAGCCGGTTCGATCAACGAATCATCGACGGCGCTGTCAATCAGTGGCGTCAGCGACTCAGAGCCTGTGTGCGCGCTGAAGGCGGGCACTTCGAACATCAACTGTGACCGCTGAACTCAACAAAACCACTCTATTCAACAAAATGTTATGACAATTCACTGACCCACGTCAAATTGAGTGGGGTTACGGTGTACAAAATATGTAATAAATCACTTCACAAATATTGAAGATATTGGTAGAAACAATGCGTTTTACGTGTTGGTAACTTGATTCCTGAACCACCCAATTTCATAAGGGTATATCCTCGTAACCGTTGCATCAATTGTAATAAAATTTGCAGGGTATAGATAGAATAGACTGAAGTTCATGTGTACCAAATTTAGTACCTATAGTACTACAAATGACCAAGATATTTCACAAAGTCTAGGGGTCTACTTTATCGTGGACACAGTGTATATTAATATCAGCCTACTAATGATAATGACATTTATAATTAAAGACAATATTTTAAAAATCATTCGAATATAAAGTTTATATAGTTTCAAATGTAGATGAAGTCAATTTACCTCCGTTAATCTTATTTTATTAATAATTTTTATGCCCACACAATTTATACAGGGGCCTATTATAATAAAGTGAAGTAGGTCGAAGTCAATGGGTCTAGCAGGTAACTGAAGTCGTTACACGCGGGGCACTAAAAGTTCGCTTAGTGGAATCTATATTGCGCTTTAGTCACAAAAACTATACTTCACTTTCATTGTTCTTGAAATAATCTCTCCATGTCTCTATTTTTTTAATCTTCATTCGATGTCTCGATTGGTATTTTCTCAAGCCTCTTCTATTTGGCTCGCAACTCGACATTTACCAGTTATCTACGGAAGCGATAATTTATTTTCTACGTTAGCACTATAGCATTTGTTACAATACAATATTTCTTATCTATAAATAGCTCCGCAGTTTTAGCAATCATCGAATCAGATGATTAATAGGAAGAAATACAACATGACAAATATTTTGAGAAGGTGACCATTCTTCTTAGAACAAAAAGTTGCACAGGTGCTACTGCTAACTGTCACTTTCGTTTTATTGATTGTTCTAGGTTGCTACCAAATCAAAATGGAAAATACAGTATCACAGTTTCTTGTGAGCACTTGTCGTATTCATACAAAGTTTAATGTAAATAATAATTACATTCCGCTAGAAAAGTTTCGGTATCTTGGAGCGAGCGATACAAAAACCGTGTTCGGTAGTCAGGCTGAGTTCTATATTCAGCCTGTTAATCCCTGCATCGATGACATTGACATACACTTCACCATTGATAACCTCTTGGCATTTGATTCTTCTCGCTGTGAAATTCCCGAGGGTGCTGGCGACTTCTGTGATCTGATTGAATGCACCAAATTTGAAGCATACGAACAGAATAAGTCATTTGTTCAATTACGTGACACGATACGTGGAGCTTATGACTGGAATTTAGAGGAATATAAATTTGAGGGCATGCCTCTGATGAACTTCATGCAGCTAGAATTCGATAAAATACCTATAATAAATGCAATTGAAATGTTGGAGAACACTACAATGCCTTATCAGATCAATGAAAAACTAATTGAAATAAATAAATTATTTCATAAAATGAGTACGGTAAATGGACCAGCTGTGGAAACCATGTCTCTAAGTTTGGCCAATGCAAGAGACTTTGTCTTTTCCGTGCGTTGTCCAATCTGGCCACGTGTAGCTGAAGAATGGCCGAAACGGAGGAGGTGTAGTGGATGGCCAAACAGTGCAACAATAAGCAAAGTGGTTCACGATGGGTGCGATGTGGTTGACGTCACACATCCCGATATGCATGAAGACTTAAATCAATGAAGATTGTCATTCTCACGAGCAGAGGTTACTCTGATTCGAAGTTGGACTCCAACTCAACAAATTGTCTATCACTTGCTCAGGTTCTTTGCTAAAAGAGAAATCATCCGAAAGAATTGTCCGAAAAGGGAAGAGGTTGTATGTACTTACCATCTGAAGACGTTGATGCTGTGGTCTTGCGAAGAAGAATCAACAGAATGGTGGGAGACATCAAGTGTTATAGCTATCTGCTGCAAATTATGTGGCAAACTGTGCGAATGTTTGAAGTACAAACACTGTCCAAACTATTTCATTCCGGGGGCAAATCTGTTAGATTATGAACAGTTACTGAATTCTGAAAGTCTGGAGCAAGCTATCAAAACGATTGATAATTTTAACGACGTAGACAAAATGAGTCAATGGTTTGTGACGCATTACATTTTACCATTTTACCAGAAACTCTGTGATGAAGATGAGACTGTTCTAACAGAAGAGAAGACTGTTCTAACAGAAGAGAACGTTGAAACATGCACGATATCAGTTTGTGAAAATAATGAAAAAAATCAACTGAAAGATTTAGATCATGCTATATTAATGAGTGTCCGCAGGGTTTTTATCGCTCTGGGTTTTTCATATAACTTGAACTCGATGGATGATTATGTTTTCAAAACGGCACACGGTGCAGAGCCTGTGAAATTGTTCATAGATACCCATGCCGTTTCCAAGACGCATAATACTCTCGCAGATTACATGAAGGCATTGATATTATTCCAGATGTCACAATGCATACTGTCCTCCAAGTTTCAATGCGATGTTGACTTTCTATCGGAAATCTGGATTCATAATATAAGACAATCTTATTTCATTGAAAGTCCCAATTATATGCAGCCACAGAGTGTTTTCGACAGAGGCATGTTGTATTTCAATCGCGCTGAACAAATAATGAAACATTTAGTATTTGGTTATTCAAAGAACGAGAGTTACGTCGCTAAAATGGTTTCAATATTGTGTCTTCAAAAATCCCTTTGTTGCCACGACTCATCTTTTTGCCAGACTGAGAATGCATCTCGGCTCTACTTAGCTGCATTGTTTTATTACACTGGGCACATTCAATGTACGGTGCATTTGTGCTCTCAAGTTGCAACGAGTTTTAAACAGAACGATCAATGTCGTGAAGTTCGCAACTTAAAAGTTAAGAGTTTGCTTTTCGTGGATGATTTGGCAACAATCGCAGGTTTTCTTCTGCTACGTAGAAATATACTTCGAATTCCAAACAAAAGTATTTTCTTTCTAAGTCCTGAATTGTTTGTACACTACTTGTTTATTCAATGCAGCCCCGAAAAACTGGAAATAAAGGAAACGTTTAGAATTGCTTTATCATTTGAAGCAGACTGTTGCCTTGAAGCTATCATGCGAAATAAATTTAGCAAGATCCGAAAAACCCTTATTTATTCTAGGTGCACAGAAGATGCTGAGAAATTAACAGCAGCTATTGTTCTTCCTGGAAAAACGGACATGGCAGAATCGCTAGTAAGAATTTCCAACGACTACATGACTCGTTTCTATGATTCACTCTCAGAAGAGTTTGGTTCAAAGTTCAACTTAGCGTCATCTTATGAGGCTCTTTCTCTTTATCTGTGTCGCAGATATGAGGACGTCTTAGGTCTGTGTGATATGCTATTAGAACAGCCTGAACATGAATCCGATTTAGAAGAGTTTCAGTATCTTAATGTACATGTTAATTTGCTCTTCATTGAATACTTTGATGAAGATATTCAGACTTTGGTTGGATTTCAACTGCTTTTTTTACATCTGTCATCAATGAAAGATGCTTACTTTAAGAATATTCTCGACGATGACATGAACTTAATGGCACGTTTGCAAATCGTTGATCACTACTATAAAATATTCAAACCTACCTTCAGGAGACAATTTCTTGGAAATTACTTAAAACTCCGATGTTTAATGGACCTGGGATCTCCTTTGTTTGAGGTGAAATCAGCGTTTCAATGTTTGGAAAGTCGTTTCCTATTTGAACATACTTTATTGCATTTTATGCGTGAAAAAATTATAAGGTGCTACCGTGCAACAACAACCAAAGGAGATGTAAATCGGCTTTGACCAGCTTCGCATAAACTTTTATGCTTGAAAATGTAACTAAGAATGCATAGAACCAGAGATTTGACTATATACAGGTGCTTGATTATTGGGCTCGAACAAACTCTTCTTAAACGAAAGGACTTCACTCGAATAGTTGTATTAGATAGAAGCTTCTATAATTATGTCTGTCACCTTTACAATGCCAAAGAACCAAGGAGCAGCACAAATTAAATATCAGACTCAATGGTCAAGGCGCAGACCATCGATACACCTTATACATGTACATCTGAGAGTGACAGTGAATAGGTCACTTACACGCCCCATCGCTCTAGCCAGATTCATCACTTGGAAGAGCGTGTTGAGCTAAATGGCTTGATCGATTTGGGGTGCCAGTGCCCATGCATTTAAAACTTCAGCATTTGCTCTTTGTCAGAGGAGTATCAGAGAGTTTAACTTTTGGAAAGTCGGCATGATGTAAACGTTCAGAGGGGTAACGCTGGAAGAAACTCTTCGAGAATACAGAGAAACATTCGACAGAGTGATGGAGGATCTGACGGACCCCTCTGTCTCACGCAGCACGTATGCTGATGAGATCTTGCTTTGGTGCATAAAAAATGACATACCTGCTGCGAACTATGCCATGCTGGAACCACTAAGTGCTAGAAAAATGGACAACCAGATGACAGTAGGACTGGAAAAGATCCTCAACAAAGAACTCAGTGAATGCAATGGCCGCAAGCCTCTCTACCGATCAGAGATGGAGGACTCGGAACAGGACGAGTGTCGATACTCAGCCTACTTTGCGTCAGCTGCGTCGACCGACTCCCTCGAGAGTGCCATCTTGACTAGGAGAGAACGGAGACACATAATTATATCCGGAAGAAATGCAGGACGTCCTCAACGATTCGATGCCGGGGGTGGTGGGGTCGAACCTGAGCCGACAAAGGAACTGGGGTGGACCTCTGATCGATAGTGACAAACCGAAAGTATTGACCGGCTACAATGGCAAGCCTGAGAACGGTGGTGGCTCCATAGGGCCTATGCCGGAGACTGACTCGCGACCATTCCTGTGATGACGTGCGGTCTAGGACTGAGAAACGAAGCCTCGGCCTCACCCCATGTGCACCGCACCGATGCCAGTGTGGAGAAATCGTCGACCCAGGAGGACATCATGTGTTGGTCTGCAGAAAATCTGTGGGGAGAACAGCCCGACATCATTGACATGATTTGGAGAGCACTCACGAAAGCACACATCCCCAGCTCAAAGGATCCGCCTGTACTGATTCGCACCGATGGCAAAACACCGGACGGGGCCAGTTTGATCCCTTGCGAGAGGCAAGTATATAGCATGGGATGCACCGGCCGTCCACACATGCGCACCATCGCACGTCCATCTGACGGTATCACTTTGATTTTTAAATAATGATTGCTCTATATTTGAGTAGTAGTAGTTTCAGTTTAACGACACTGTGTGATTACAATGATCAAACAGCGTCGCCCTCCTCCTTTATCCAGGCTTGGGACTGGCACTGTCAGAAAGCAAACAGTGGCGGAGTTTGAAATTGGTCTTTAAACGTCGTAAATCTAGTTATAGAGGTGTCTTTAAACTTTGCACTAGATAGGGTTTCATCACCACGATGCTTTACACTCATTACCCTGTGTTATAGCTTTCCTATTCATTTAATTAGGCCTACTGTATATTACTATTATTATTATTACATCTATGTGTTATTTTACGTTCTATTTCGATGTCATACTGTGCGTTTGCAAATTGAGTACGAAAGACTATGTTTACTAGAAAGGGATTCATTACCAGGATGCTTTACACTTATTAACATGTGTTATAACTTTACTATTCGTTATTATTACTATACATTATTATTGCGTCTATGTGCTATATTACAGTCCATCTCGATGTCCCATTGTGCGTTGGCTAATAGTCTTTAGGGTGACCGGCGAGATGAGTCCTATGTGACTTCACCGGTAGCCCACCACTCGGTTTGTAAAATTTGTGTATTGTCATTTTGCTTTATTTTGTGGTGAATAAACTACTTACTTACTTACTTACTAATGGAGTAATAAAGGCTATGCTTACAAATACTCATAGTCCTATGAATTTTAAAGACTTGTTTTAGTTTAATTTCTTTTATATATCACTCCAGACAGTTGTTATTCCAAAAGTACATTCATTCATTCTTATAGTCATCCATTCAAAAGCTGTTGTCATTGTGAGTAAAATAATTTTTCTGAACAGTTCTCCACTTTCGTATGGCCGATATTCGACCGGTTTACGACGCTGCACCAATTACGAATCCATTTGTGATTATATTGTGGGGTTCTGCCGGGTTCTTCCAGGTGAGCAACGCTGTTCAGTGGAGTGTGTGACTCGTACCAGGATGCCGCAACCCCAGCTCAGAGATGACTCGATGGATTCGAGTCCCGTTTTACATCAGGAGGTTTAGAGCAACACGAATTTCAGGAATCATCCTTCCAATTCATCCAGCCATATATTCAGCCAGGAATCAACGTCCGACAGTTCAATGTGTTATTAAGTAATTTATAAGTAAATCTCAAGTACATCAAATCGTAAACAGTTCGACAATCTCTTCTATTCCTCTGCTCGTCTTCGTCTCCTTTGTCTACTCGCTTTATTTCTTTCTCTTCTCTTGTCTGCTCTGCTTTGTCTTAATGAAAACATCCCCTTTTATAGAGGTAATCGGTTAAAAAATCTGCCTGGCTAAAGTTCTTTGGCTGGTGGTAAAGTGTTAAACTTAACCATTAATTACAGCAACGTCAACCAACGGGCAAAATCAAACTAAAACTGAACCGGTTAAATCTATACATTGAGGCCCGGTTAAGTTATAAGAATTAACTGGCCCTAACTCCATATAATACCGATCGTTCAAAATATCTAGGCTAAATTATTAATCAGCCTCTGGCTTGATTAAAACCTTGTTAAATCACAAAAGTTTGACTGGGGCGAATACATTATTTTAACCGCTTCGAAACGAATACAATTTAACCAGCGTTAGGCATTGACTTGAACTACTCAAAATGGCGGAATCCCCCCGCGCCTACTGAAATATTGAAGAGACTTAATACGGTGAATGTATGGATCCACAGTTTAACGGCAGCTTATGAAAACATAGGCCGTAGCCGCCGACGAAGATTATTTTTTGACATAATATTACAGCTCTTAATAATAACGATTATAATTTGCGTTGCTCTCCTCCTTTATCGAGTCCCAAGCCTGGATATAGGAGGAGGGCGACGCTACTGATCTTTGTTATCACACAGTGTCTTTAAACTGAAACTACTACTAAACGAGGATTTATTTAGACACCTTTAAATCGTTTCCTCCTAAAGGTATATAAAGGTAAATTTAGTTGCATAAATGATCTTTACGAACATTTTCGCAGTCTGTGCGATTGATTTTGTTTGTTCAGCTTTGTGCATGTATGTTTTGTTTCTGCCTTCGGGCGTAATAAAGTACTGATATATAGGTCCCATGCTCATACATTTTTTTGATTGGGTCCTCAAGTGTCTCAAGTAGATAGTTCGGCGAGTTCGTTGTTTACTGGTCCAGCAAAAACCAGACTATCAATTAATTTAACTCAAAGAAGCAGCCACAGATACAAAGCACTAGCGACTTCGTATTTCTTGGCCTCGGCGTATGAAGGCGAATGACCAGTCCTCTGCCTCGCAGCCTGATCTGTCAATCCAGCGAACATGGTCATTTCGTTCGGCAGCGCAACTGAGTTAGTTGTTCGCATTGGGTCAACCGAAGGCAGCCGAGGGCAACCAATAGCCTGACACCCAAGCAGACAGCTGACATTGTAAAGTAACTTAGAAGGAGCTTACTACTGACCATGGTATAACAATTGTCGTAATTACAATTGAAATTACAATGACAGTTACAAAATCATTTATATTTCGATCACAATTATAAAGACAATTACAAGAACAATAACAAAGACAATTATAAAATTAGTTACAATAACAATTACAATTAAAATTGCAAAATACAATTACAACTAAAACTAAAAATATAATTGCAATTACAATCACAAATTACAATTACATTGACGATCACAATTTCAATTTCAAATACAGTTTCGTTTTCAATTATTTACTGCAATTGCAGTGTCAAATATAATAACAATTACAAATACCACCGATGACCCAAACCATTGCGAACGATCGAGCTTGTTATCTGCCATAATAGATTACGCCTCGATAAAGCTTAACGCGTTTCCATTGATATCACAATCAGTTAAAAGCATGCAGAATAATACTATTAGAAGCTTTTTTCGTGTATTGTAAGAGCTAAGTTAGCCGTCAGATGTCGGAGCTAAGTTGGAAGCCGTCAGATGTCGTTAAACACTCGATGCAACGTGTAAAGCATGTCTCATTTAGACACCTTTAAATCGTTTCAATCGGAGGATATATTAATATTAAAACCTCACAAAATGAGAGGACCAGAGTGGTAGGACAGTGGTGGGACAAACATCAGTGGTGGGACATATCCGAGCATTTGTGGTACATTTGTCCCACCACTTAGACAATAAACTATTCCCTGCCTTGTGGCTACTACAGTGTTTTTCGAATTGCGACGACCACATGCAATAAAAAGGGGATGATTACAGTGCCGATCAAACTAAAATTAACAATTTATACTGTTTAAAACAAACGTTTTTAAGATGTCCAGAGGAAATTCTATAAATACGGCAATTACTAGTAGGCCTAATGGTATTTAGTCACATCTGTCGCTGCTAGGTCCTATGATATCGAACTTTACTGGACGTTTGAAGACACATTTTTCTTCTTTATGTTGCTGTTCACATGGGTCAAACGATTCGTTACTAAAAACCTCTTATTTTATGATTATTATCTTATATTTCGATTATATTGTGGCTCGAAAAAACAATGGAGCTTGTCTTCCGGTTAAAAAAAATGAATTTAATAAGTTTTTTGGCATATTACAGCTAATAAATGAATAGTTTAAACATATCTCAAACGCATATATATATATATATATATATATATATATATATATATATATATGACTTGTTCAGTAAGTTGACTTTTTCTGTTGAAAGTCGTCTTGTCTAGTGAGCCATACAAAGAACAATTTCCAGCATACATACATTGTCCACTAGTTTTATCCAGTGTTTAGCGACACCTTGTGTCTAGTACACGACGTTTTGCTGGCTAAAGACGCTGCGTCATTACGAAGATAATGTGCATCGCCCTCCTTCCTTTTCCACACTTCGGACTAGCAACACCATGGAACGGCAGCGTCTATCGCTTGAACGATAAACTGAAAAAACTAATAAAACACAAAATAAAAAATATATTGCTTAATCTATCGCGAAAACAAGGTGATTTCAAGCTTTCTAAATGAGTCGCGTAAATGACGATTAACCCTCGGGCTACCAAGGGGGAGGTGGGGTGGTTGCCAACCCCCCCCCTACGTTTTTATGCATAAAAATTTTTTTCATGTGGAATAAAAAATTTGCAAATTAGGTAGCTGTAGCAGATTCATTGGCGCACATTTTGAGGTAAACATTATGGTCGTAGCCCACGCCATTCAAAAGTTATACCCGATATTCCCGAGGCACCAGGGGGGGTGGATACCACCCCCCCAGATTTTCGACTATATCTTATCCGTCATTTAATATTAAGAGACACAAATTATACCATTCTATAGAGGGAATGTGGGGCTTCATTTGCATACTTAAATGTTTGTCTTTTGAAAACCGGAAGTGATCAAAATAAATAATAATACCCGTAACATGCGTGAAAAATGGCTGAATGGAAGGACTCCCCCTTAGTTTTTTGTCTGTAGCGTATTCAGTTTTCTACCCAGAAGAGAAACAAATATACCATTCTTTAGAGGGAATGTAGGGCTTCTTTTGCATACTTAAATGTTTGTCTTTTGAAAACCGGAAGTGATCAAAATAAATAATAATACGCGTAATCTGTGTGAAAATGGCTGAATGCAGCATTGTAATGCATGCATGCATACATGTACATGTATATATGTATGGATGCATATTTATACGTATATAAACATGTGTAGGTAATTATTTGTGTATCTTGGATACACAGATCAGTTTCAAAACACACATAATTGTATATTTGTTTATCCAAAAAGTACAAAATGTACGCAATAATAATTATAAAATATCGCTAATTATCGGTTCCTTTGTTAAAAATGATGTAATTTCGAGGTGCATTCACATAGTGTACAACTAAATATACCATTCTGTGCAGAATTGAATGTTGAATCTATTGGTGTATTACAAGATATGATATGTGAAACCAAACCCGAAATCCAGGGGGGGGTAACCACCCCCCCTTGGTAGTCCGTGTTACAAAAAAAGCTTGGTAGCCCGAGGGTTAAGCTGTTACAATGCGGACGAAGGCCTTTTGTAATTTTCAACTGTTCATCGCAAGACTATATAATATATTCCAAGAGACAATTACAAGGAAGTGATGGAATTGTGGAATTCTAGGAGAGACGTTTGGTTATGGGATGTATCGTTTCAGTCAGCCAGGTACATGTACATTTGGCCACATGGATGACAACGGTCATTTATTGCTTGGAGACCAATCTTCCTAGATATCAATCTCAACTGACAGCTTCTCAGAGAAAAAATGACACTGCATTCTGTTTATTTGCAAGTGAGAGCATGATGCATGGACAGCTGGTCCCGTGGCATCTGATACACCGGTGAACTTAACGACTTTCAGTTGAAAAGCATACCAGGCAGTGGCGTATTGCTGGTGAATAGTTCTACAATAAAAGTCTACAATTATTGTAGACTTTTTAATCAATACTCAATAGATGCTGTGAATGAATATCTGTTTTCTTATGACTACCTCAGGTTACTACTCAATCTATGATTCTTGCTATTCAACTTTATTATGTTTAAAAAATATTAGATGGATGGATGGGGGGGGGGTCCGATAGCGCATTGGATAACATCTGGCACAGAGATCGCGAGGTACCGAGTTCGAGCCCCCGTTGAGCGGATATGCTTTGTAGGCTGCTATTAGCGCCGTTGTATTGCAGGCTGTCTGTTCTGTTAGTAGTTAAGATTTTAAATTGCATAACATGTAAATGTACAGCGCAGTGAGTTTGTAAGTCGCTTATTAAAGAAAAGATATCATTATATTATTATTATTATATCATATGGCCATCAACTCAATTTGTAACTTGAACACGACTGTAAGGAAACCTTTGTGCTCATTGAAAATACTCTAAAATGCATTTGATCTTGAAACTTTTTATGCATAATTTACTCAGTACACAAAAGGAACAAAATTAGCAACTATGCTCATTAACTTACCAAACAAATTTTGTTGAATCACATAAATCATACAGGGTCGGAAATGCGATTTAACGTTGTCTAAACAGAGGTTAATATTAATGTGATGCATGTTACTAATATTACTATTATTAGTAGTAGTATTATTTATCGTTTAATGATATCTAGGTCGTTGATGACAACCTCACGTTGCGTAATTAAAGTTTGGAAGCCGAGCGATTTATTGAACCATACGTTGTTTATATATTATAGCAGGAAGCCGTTTAAAGGTGTCTAAACGGATCTTCATGTTAGCGTTAGAATTCAATATTTTCATTAAAAAAGCTGTCGGATTTTTTAATTCGACTTAATGGCATATAATTATCTACATGTAGCTACGAGAATGGCCATTAAGGAAATGGAGAGGCTTGATCATGAAGGTCGCTAAAGTTCACAGAACTAACAGCACAAGGTGACAAGGTGAGCTACGAGAAGCTACAAAAGTGTCGACGAAATTACGCATAGAGCGCGAAATAACCACTCGATTAGAACGTGTGAGGGTTTCATAAGCTCAAATTTGGCTATAGGGAAGATTTTGGCTGGTCTTGTGATTAGATTGAATTAGATTTGATGAGATCGATTATATTAGGTCAGATTAGATTGAGAATAGATGGATGTATGTAGGAATGGATTGATTGATGGATGGATGGATTGATTGATGGATGGGCGGACGGACGGACGGACGGACGGATGGATGGATGGATGGATGGATAGATGTTATGACTTTGTGTCCAGGATACGATTACAGAGGAGACGATGGAGTTGGTCGAGCCGTACCTTCAGATGGAAAATAACAATTTGGCGATTAAATTTCATTTGTTAGTATAAAATCGTTTGTACATGTAATCGACTTGAGCTAATAATCTCTTAAATTCAAACTACAAACTCCACACTCCGGACAATATAACCTTACTTTCGACAATGTCAGCTGCATACTTTGGGTCCGAAAACACACTATTGTTATTTTCTTGCTTATCGATATTGTAAACGATAAAAGAATTCTGTGGCACAGCTTATGTCGGAGAATGGGATTGCGTTCTGTGATATTATCTGCTTTCGGAAATCCACAGAGGCCATCAACTGGATTATTTTGAAATTAAACGAATATTGATTGATTGATTGATTGATTGATTGATTGATCATCCTAGTCATGATTGCTCTCCAAACTCTAATAAACAACAGCGAACAGGGTAGTTAGCGACTTTGGTATTCGCCAGATGTCGTCACTATTTACTGCAACGAATAAAATTATAATTAAGGTCAGTTAAGACACCTTTAAATCGATGCAATATATAAAGGTAAAACGAATTTTCTATTATTTTAGTCGTCGTTTTCCAAATGTTTCCAGTCATAAAGTCGTTGTTACATAAACGTATGAAAATCACGATTAATTAAAAGTGACTTAATTATCTTTTAGTTAAGGTAGGCGTCATTGTTACTGTTTTATTGCGTCATCTATTGTTACCCTGAGGGCTGGTACTCGAGTATTGTGCAAGGGTAAGATCCAGGTTGGGACCAGGCAATTTCCTGGCCATCATTGGAAAGCGTAGAGCAAGGCATGTTGCCAACAGGTTATTTAACCATCGCAGGACGAAGACATTTTACGATACACAGAAGACGAAGAGGGGTAATATATCTCAGCTCATAGGTGAGGCACAATACAAAATAAGTATCAATTCTAATAGTTCAAAGGTCAAGGAATCGATTTATCGTAGTGAGAATAGTCTGTCATTACCAGTTTCCAAGATGGCGGCCAAGATGGCCGCCAAAACACAAAAATATGCATATTTTAGCTCATAGGTAAGCTACAATGACAAACGAACTCTCCAATTGCATAGTTCCTGGGTCAAGGAATCCATTTATCGTAGTGAGAATAGTCTCACATTACCACTTTCCAAGATGGCGGCCAAGATGGCCGCCAAAACACAGAAATATGCATATTTCAGCACATAGGTATGTTACAATGACAAATGAACCCTCCACTTTCATAGTTCCGGGGTCAATGAATCCATTTATCGTAGTAAGAACAGTCTGTTAATATCACTTTCCAAGATGGCGGCCAAGATGGCCGCCAAACACAGAAATATGCATATTTCAGCACATAGGTATGCTACAAAGACAAAATTTATGAACATCCACTTTCATAGTTCCGGGGTTAAGAAACCCACCTATCGTAGTGAGAATAGTCTGTCAATACCACTTTCCAAGATGGCGGCCAAGATGGCTGCCAAACACAGAAATATGCATAGTTCAGCACATTTGTATGCTACAATGACGAATGAACCTTCGACTTTCATAGTTCCTGGGTCAAGAAATCCATTTATCGTAGTGAGAATAGTCTGCCAATACCACTTTCCAAGATGGCGCCAAGATGGCCGCCAAACACAGAAATATGCATATTTCAGCACATAGGTATGCTACAATGACAAATGAACCTTCGGCTTTCATAGTTCCTGGGTCAAGAAATGCATTTATCGAAGTGAGAATAGTCTGCCAATACCACTTTCCAAGATGGCTGCCAAAACACTGAAATATGCATATTTCTGTGTTTGGCGGCCATCTTGACCGCCATCTTGGAAAATTGTATTGACAGAATATTCTCACTATGATTAA
This sequence comes from Aporrectodea caliginosa, assembly GCA_020284085.1. Taxonomy (NCBI): domain Eukaryota; kingdom Metazoa; phylum Annelida; class Clitellata; order Crassiclitellata; family Lumbricidae; genus Aporrectodea; species Aporrectodea caliginosa. The sequence continues at coordinate 833,052 of JACEVL010000142.1, forward strand.
TGGATTCCTTGACCCCAGCACTATGAAAGTGGAGGGTTCATTTGTCATTGTAGCCTACCTATGGGTCGAAATATGCATTTTTCTGTGTTTTCGCTGCCATCTTGGCCGCCATCTTGGAAATTAGTATCGACAGACTATTCTCACTACGATAAATGAATTTCCTGACCCCGAAACTATGAAATTGGAGAGTTCGTTTGTCATTGTAGCCTACCTATGAGCTTAAATATGCATATTTTTGTGTTTTGTCGGCCATCTTGGAAAATGCACTCCCAAAATTATTGCAACTATTGAAATTTAATTTCACGGTAAATTCAGTACTTTATTTCTGATTAGAGGTTACTTATGAAAAATATTTTGAAAAATGCATATTCACCATGAACGAATAAATAACGACGTCGAGGACGAAGAGGGGTAAATTTTTACCCCAGGACACTTTGGACTCAAAAATCTTCTTCCCACATCATGACGTTTTCCTGGTTTTGGTGTCAGAATATGTCGGGGGTATTAACTTGTAAACACATGGAACGTCAAATTATAACTGCTTACAGTTGCTCCGCAATCAGCAATCAAACACCCCTGGGGTAATTATTTACCCCTCTCCGTCCTGCGAAGGTTAAGTATGCCGGCGATGGATGCTTGATTGTAACTGATTCAAGTGCCTCCTCTAATAGAGTTGGAGATGGCACAAGCCTCGTAATCAGCGGCTGAGGCAAACCTTAAAAATAAACTTGGGAAACACAAGAGATAATAATAATTACATGTATGCAAACCGATCGTAGAAGTCACAAATAAATTGCCCCGCTCAACCCGGCATTAACAAGAGTGGATCCTATGAAAATATTGGGAGTTACTATTTCGAGCTCTTTCACTTTAGATATCAAGACGAGGCGCTATATAAATGTTCAGTTACAAATATTCATATCAATTCAATCCGTTAATTGTCCGTAAATTAATTTTACAGCACCGTCAAATTTGAGATACCTCTAGTTCCGTTCTGCACTGTTAATACGCAGAACGAACGAAAGTATGAATGGATGCATGAATGAATGAACGAATGACCGTCGTCCTTCCTTTATTATGTTGATCAACCCTCCTCATCTGATCATGCGAATCATGGACTGCGTCTTGCTGCTCTTCCAACGACACCTCGACCCCGTGACTCTTGACCCTGACCGACCTTGACCATTGACCGCCGTGGCATGAATCTCTGAAGCTGATGAGCGCCACGAACATTCTCCAAGGCCTGCTCACCTTTTCAAAGGTTGGACGACTTCATCTGCGATGAATGAATGGATGTATGGACGGTCAGACACTAAGACTTGTAACATAGACTGGGTTCGACAACGGACGGAGAAGAATGGATAGAGCCAGGAATTGATGACCATGGTTCTCATAATGTTGGTCATGATGATCATGGGGTTGATTATGATTGCGATGATGATCAGAATAATGATCGTGGTTTTGGCGATGATGATGATGAGTAATCCACCTCAAAAGTTATGACGATGTAAATCAACGAAAGTACCTCTGAATCTTTAGTCATTGCTACGATTAATAATTATTATCTCTTTAGATACCTTTTAATTGCTTCATTCCGAAGCTATTCAACAGTTAATTTCGTTCAATCTTCACATAATAACCCCGCCACTGATCGCACTCTGTCAGTGCCAGTCCCAAACCTTGATAAAAGAGAAAGGGGACGCTGATGATATTTTGCATCACACATAGTCGTTGAACTGAACTACTACTACAAATATTCAATTAGTATTGTCATAACTGCCTCATTCGTTGATGTCAAGGGTATCTCGTCTTTTAATTTACTTTATAATTGAAGTTACTTGGTCTTATAGCTAAACTGGTGAACATATACAAATGAATTTGCTTTACATCAACGATTTTCCTAGTTCTAGCAAAACACTGTTCTATAGCTGATTCTACTCTTTTCCGTTCAAGTCTCTTAAACCCTTGCCAGACAATCGCTCTATGCCTTGCGCATCCTCGTGGCGCATGGTCTTTCAGGCCCTATGCTATACGATGTGGTTCGTGCTACTGTTAACAACGGTGACCCGAATGCTCTATGCTGCTCCGGCTTGGTGGGGGTTTGCGTCTGATTCGTCTGCGGTACCTGCCAGAGGACAGTCCATCATTTGAGCATCTTTGCGACCCTGCTGACTCACGCCTCTTCTCTGCGGTCCTAGGAAACCCGGGGCATGTACTCCATGGGCTACTCCCCCCCCCCCCCAAAGCCGCTCCCCTACACCCTGCGCCCGAGATTACATGACCGTTTTATTCCACAAGCGGACAATCTCTCACGCAGATTGTTTATAATAAGAATGTTATACTCTGTATAAATGTAGGCCTATGTACACCAAAGTGCGGATATGCAATTGGTTGAATAAAAAATATAATTACTTGCGTCCTTCACGACCTCCTCCCTCCCCGTAAGGTCACTCCATACAATACGCGACCCAGGCCACATGATCTCACCCTAAGTAGAATTGATGCCTTTGCAAAAAGAAGTTTTATTATGAGAATGTCATATGACGACTTTGCATAAATGTTTGTATTATTTTTTCTTCTGTAAGCTACTGTGCGTTTGCTGGTAGTAAATAAAGAATATTCTTACTTACTAACTTTCACCAGATTAATGCATGAAAACGTTCAATTTAGGCACCTTTTAAATACTTTCAATTGCTGGTATATGTTCCTCAATCGTGTCTGGTCATTTATGTAAGCAGTGTAAGCAGGGTATACGCTTGTCAGGCTGTAACAGCGAGAATACGAAAGTATTTTTTACCTAATGACATTAACGGCCTTTGACGGCAAAAGGTGCTTTTAAACGTTTGAATGTGATTTCACTAAGATATTAATAAAGCCCACTCAAGATAAGATTTAAAAAAAACGATGACATTTGCTCTAGCTTACGTTATAATTTTCATTAAGGAAATAAATTCATCAAGTGGTAGTGTCTTAGCAATCCATAGAAAACTACAGGAGTCTCCAGTGGTAGTCCCACGCACACACGTGGATCCTACCAACGAATTCCCATCCATTTCTAAGACATAGCATAAAGTTCAAAGTCTACATGGATCAAGCAGCGTCAGCAGTGTTTGTAGCGTCCGCATCATACGTTAGCGCAACTGACCAGCAGTCCCTCAGTGATGGTAAATGACGCAAATCTGGTTATTCATAGAGCAGCAGGGTGCACGTAGGACAGATATTCTGCCTGTTGATAAACCGAAGCAATTCAATGATTTCCCAGTTCGATCCAACTTCTAAAAGACGAAAACTCCCGACAACAGATGACGTACGTGCTCCATAGATCGTAAATTCGACGAGGGAGGCAACATAGAGCAGAACATAATAATCATTTATAGTCCAGGCAATAATTATACAGTTAGACCTGGGCAAAATTGCTTCAGAAGCTTTTTGAACGGTTTCCTGCTCAGTTTCCGTTGCTGAATAACATATCCAAAATCCGCCAAAATCCGACCACGGGGTCACCCCCAAAAACTGCATTTTATCCAAGATGGCGGCCAATAATGGCGCCAACACAGAAAACAGTATATAGCAGGTCATAGGTAAGCTACAATGACAAATGAAGTGTCAAACTTAACAATATCAAGGTCAAGGAATCGATTTATCATAGTTGCAATAGTGTCGGAATGTTACTATCCAAGATGGCGGCCAATATGGCCGCCAAAACACAAAATATGTATAAATCAGGTCAGAGGTAAGCTACAATAACAAATAAAGTGTCGAATATAATATTTTCAAGGTCAAGAAATCGATTTATCGTAGTGTGTCATTAGTATCGGAATGTTACTATTCAAGATGGCGGCCAATATGGCCGCCAAAACAGAAAAATATACATATATCAGGTCATCTATAGGTTAGCTACTATAATAATTGAAGTGTCAAATTTAACATTATCAAGGTCAAGGAATCGATTTATCGTAGTGGCAATAGTGTCGGAATGTTACTATCCAAGATTGCGGCAAAGATGGCCGCCAACACACAAAAATATGTATATTTCTTGAAAACTATTTGTTGCGCTCACAACAGCAGAAGCACACATCCTATGAAGCTTTGATTTTGAAGATCTTTTTATGCTTTCTTGGATTGTAGCATTCTTGCACTATTGCCACTTCATTTGTTATTGTGGCTTGCCTATTCATTCATTTATTTAAGAAATTTGATATCGCGCCCCATCAAGAGAGCTACTCAGAGGCGCTCCCAGCCCAACTGCGGCACTAATAATTAGACTTTAGCAACTTATTAAACTGAATCGCACTACCCGTAGGCGGTAGACGAATCTCTAATGGGAGACCATTCCAAATGGAAGGTCCAACCATTGAGAAGGCACGGTGCTGCCTAATTGAGGAGCGAGCATGAGGGACTAAGAGTTCTCCCCAGCAGATAGGAAGACTTGACGTCTAGCTGTATCCCAGGACGGACAAAAAAAGATCACACAGGTAGGCCGAGGTACAGCCAAGTATGAACCGCCAGACCAAAACAGCAACCCTGTTAGAGTTGCGTTGTGGGACAGAGAACCAGTACAATACATCCCACATATACTACAGAAACAGGAGCATATATTTTGGAAAGCCCCTCTAAGACGAGCTGCTGAACGGAGGAACCGCTCAAGGCGCCAAATTAGTCCAATTGGCTCCGTCGCAGACCCACCAGGATCAAACTGCAGTGATCCAATCTGCTAGTAACAAAAGCATGGAAAAGGACCACAGCAGAGTCATGGGATAGGGAGCGAGAAATAACCCACAATTGACATAGCTAATAATAGCAGCTATGGGTGATCTGATATATGTGCTGACAAAAACTAAGTTCTTAATCCAGAGTTACCCTTAAGTCCCGGACCGAATCCAAGAAGGGGACATGTGAACTGTTTCCGCCACTGCAGACACTGGTCAATGCTCGCCAGCCGACTACCCCCACCCAACCTAATGAATTTGAGTCTTAGAGGCGTTTAGAAGCAGGCTATTGGATGCTAACCAAGTGGAAAGGGCATCCATAGCTTGGCACATCTGCTGAAAGGCAACCCACCACGCAATCGGGACTGTAACAGATGTAGGTCTGCACATCACCATCACATAGCTGGTGCAGAAGCCCCCTTAACGCCAGCAAGACCCCAATACCAGACGTATAGATAACATAAAGCAATGGGCCTAGCACCAAACCTGTGGGACACCAACAGGGGCAAGATCCCAGCTGGACCTAGAGGAGCCAGAGACAATACAATTAGTGCGCTCTGACAGGAAGGAGAGAAACCACTCTAGCGGTTTGTCTGTCAGCCCAAAAGAAGTAGAAATGCGTTGAAGGAGTATATGATGGTCAAGAGAGTCAGAAGCTGAGCTGACTGACATCGAAGATGGTCAAGAGAGAGATCTGTCCGACATCCTTGTCGCCATAGAGGTCAGACAGGAGGCGGTCTAGTATGGTCTCCATAGAGTGATTCTTCCTAAAGCCAGACTACTGGGAGGCAGCAAACCATTTATATAATTATAAACAATAGCAACAATACATTCCAGAACTTTAGAAAGAAATGTCACATTTGCAATGAGGTAATAATTTGCTTAATCACTTGAATCCAGCCCATCCTGCTTCAAGACTTGGTACAGGATCGAGCTCGCACGTTTTTGGCGCGAAGGTTAAAATGAACACTCGTAGCTCAGCACTCGTGACCTAGCAAAGAGTAGATAGGCGACAGTTTGTAGACGGATAGTCCAGCGGGGAAGCAGAGGAGGTTGCCTGACGGATGGAAGAAATCTTGGATGCTAGTTTCTTCAGAAACACGTCGGCAGTAAAACGTAGAGGAGTTTGGGGCCATTGGCTACCCGACCGTCGGCCACGAAGGTCATTGAAGATAGTCCAGAGCTTTTTAGGCTCACCCTGTCGTCGACCGATGATGGCATCACAGTGTTCCTGCTCCGGTAGTAGGATTGCATGTTTCGGACGAAGAGGATCCAGGTGGTCTGATCTTTCGGAGATCGCGCTCCGCGGGGCTCGTCTGTAAACACTCTTCAGGTACAGGGCTTGACGCCTAAGGGTTCAGCATCAAATCACGGCGAGGGGGGCAGTGACGCATCTTGACTGAGAGTGCTGGGAGAAAATGTGTCTAGTGGCTCAGTCATCACAGCCTTGTAGGAGTCAAACAGCTCAGAGACAGTCCGCTAAAAGTTTCCGTCAGTGTCGTTGAGAAGATGATGGTTCCGAAGAGCAGTTCCAAAGGCCCCCGATCCAGACTTTATGAGCTGAGCATATACCTATTTTTTGTGTTGGCGGCCATTTTGGACGCCATCTTAAATAGTAGCATTCCGACACTATTGCCACTACGATAAATCGATTTCGTGAACTTTAAAATAATTATAGTCGACTCTTCATTTGATATTGTAGCTCACCTCTGACTGGATATATTCATATTTATCTGTTTTGGCGGCCATATTGGCCGCCATCTTGAATAGTAACATTCCGATGCTAATGACACTACGATAAATCGATTTCTCGACCTTGAAAATATTATATTCGACACTTTATTTGTTATTGTAGCTTACCTCTGACCTGATTTATACATATTTTGTGTTTTGGCGGCCATATTGGCCGCCATCTTGGATAGTAACAATCCGACACTATTGCAACTATGATAAATCGATTCCTTGACCTTGATATTGTTAAGTTTGACACTTCATTTGTCATTGTAGCTTACCTATGACCTGCTATATACTGTTTTCTGTGTTGGCGCCATTATTGGCCGCCATCTTGGATAAAATGCAGTTTTTGGGGGTGACCCCGTGGTCGGATTTTGGCGGATTTTGGATATGTTATTCAGCAACGGAAACTGAGCAGGAAACCGTTTACAAAGCTTCTGAAGCAATTTTGCCCAGGTTCAACATATATTTGAGCTAGATTGCCTGGACTATTAAGCAAGGGCGTAACTATGTCCCAGGGAAGTGATTATTAACATTCCCTTATTCCCTCGCTGCCAACTTCCCTCTTCTTCCCTTCTCCCTTTCCTATCCCTCTTTACATTTCCTACAAACTTGATATGATACTGTCAACTACAACAATATTGACGACGTCACCAATTTATGCAACATGAAACAAAAAATAATCAAAGCAACGTTAAGACATCTATCATCCTTGTGTTATTTTCCAGCGTTTAGCGACATCTCACGGTCGCCAGGGCCGTTGACGTCGCCCCTCTTCTTGATCTAAAGTTTGGGCTGGCACCACTCGAAAACGGTGGTGATGGAATTAAGTAACGGGAAAAGATAGGCGAAAAGAGACAACGTCGCGCTTAACTGCGCTTACTTATAACATTAGACTAAAAGTTTTAAAGGTGTCTAATTAGAAAGTCAGAAGGAAGGAGCCATGAAGCAGGTAATAAGGTTATGCGAATATATATATACAACGGGATTATGGCCAGAGGACTTCCTAGGACTTCCTGCGATCCATAATAATACCAATTAAAAAGAAGCCAAATGCAACAGCATGCGAGGATCACCGAACCATTAGCCTCCCCGCCCATGCGTCAAAAATCATGATAAGAATACTAGCAAAGAGAGTGCAAGCAAAGAAAGAGGCTGGGAGATGATCAATTTGGTTTCTGAAAGGGCATAAGAACTAGGGATGCGATCGGAACACTAAGAGTACTAACAGAGAGGAGCTCCCAGAATGGTCAGGATGTATACAATTATATGCTTCGTGGATTATGAAAAAGCATTTGATAAAGTTGACTGGAGAAGGCTATTACATGCATTGAGGCGGATGGGAATAGATTGGAGAGACAGAAGATTGATAGAAAACTTATACATGGGACAAACGATGCGAATTAGAATAGATGGAGAGTACTAGGAACCAGGAAACGTTGGGAGAGGTGTGAGACAAGGATGCCCATGCACTGTCACCAAAACTATTTAACATCTATACAGAATAGCTTGTCACAGAAGCAGTAGAGGATATGGAGGAGAGGATAAAGGTTGGTGGAAGATGGATCAATGCAACGAGGTTTGCAGATGATCAGGCAATGTTGCCTACCAGAAAGGTCTACAATGATGGGTAGGCTAAACACAACATCAACCGAATACGGGATGAAGATTAACTTCAAAAAGACAAAGGTATTGAAGATAAGTAAAGAAAAGGAAACTGTAGTCAGAATACACATTGGAGGAAAACAGATAGAGCAAGTCAAAGAATTCTGCTACCTATAGGGAGTTTGATCACGACAGATGTCCAATGCCACAGATAAATTAAAAGAAGGATAGCAATAGGAAAGGAGGTATTCTCAAACAGGAGAGAATTACTGAAAGGAAAACTAAACAGGAATCTGAAGATAAGAATTATAAAGACACTATAATATTTTCCCCCGTTTATTCAACAACCCGTTTGACAAACAGCAACCGGTTACAGTGTACAATTATGCAATTGAAGCAATTCACAAGAACACAAATGACAGCAGACATAAATCTTAACTACTAACAGAACAGACAGCTTGCAATACAGTATAGAGTGTGGTGCTGTTTGGCTCAGAGACTTGGACAATGAGAAAAGCGGCGATAAGAAGACTGGAAGCTTTCGAAATGTGGATATATGGAGAGGAATGGAAAAAATCAGCTGGACAGAACATAAGCTTAATGAGGAAGTGATACGCACAATAAGAGAGAGGCTGATAGTAGACTCACTACTGAGAACAGTCATCGAAGGAAAAATGGAGGGGAGGAACACACGAGGAAGACCAAGACAGATGATGCTGGATTGGATGATGACAAACGGTTACAGGAAGCTGAAAGAAGAGGCCCAACAAAGAGAGGAGTGGCGACGTCGGACATTTGAACCTGCCTAAGAGGCAAAGAACCGCAAGAAGAAGAAATACGCGTCATCAGAGATTGGTTGCTGTTTAACGACGCTAAGTCATAACGAAGATGATTAGCGTCACCCTCTTGCTTTGTCAAGGCTTTGGACTGGCACTACCACAGGTAGAGCAGCGGCATTGTTTTCGTGAGAGATTTGAATCCTATCAATGGGTTTAACCGAAGTTACATATGAGATATAACGAAAATTTAAACTATATATTTTCCTATAAAAGCGATTTAAAGGTGTATAAACATTCATTCATTCATTACGAAATTTTATATAGCGCCCCTTCAAGGTTACTACTCAGGAGCGCTCCCGATCACAGCACGGCTGAAAAGAACAGTTTTTAGGCAATTATAGAAAGATTCAGAGTGGATTCTGGTATGCAAACGTAGCGTCAAAGGGAGACCGTTCCAGAGGGAGGGGCCAACCACTGAGAAGGCCCGATTCTGCTTAGTAGCTGTGTGGGCAAAAGGAACCATGAGCACGCCCCGCTCAGTAGAGCGGAGAGAGCGACGACCCGGAGCACCCAAGGTAGGACAGCAGAGGTCACGTAGATAGGCAGGGGCTAGGCCCAGCAAGGACCGCCAGACCAAAGCGATGATCCGATACGAGATCCGCTGAAGTAGGGGGAGCCAATGAAGCACATCCAGCATATAACCTGAAACGTGGACAAATTTGGGGATACGTCCGCAAAGGCGTGCAGCAGAGCGCAGGACCCGGGTCAGGCACCCCAACCGACTAGCTGGGAGGCCAACATAGAGTGAGCAACAGTAATCAAGTCGGACTGTGATAAAAGAGTGGATGAGTGTAGCAGTAGAGTCTGAAGTAAGTGAGCGAGCAACAGTGCGGAACTGGCGTAACTGATAGTATGAATCACGACAGAGGCGGTTTATATGAGTGGTAAAGGTTAACTCTTGGTCCAGTGTAACTCCAAGGTCACGGACAACAGAGGAAAAGACAAATTGAGGGAAGTCAGCAGCAATGGTGGATAGGTCTAGCTTCGCAAGCTGCTGCCGAGTGCCAAGCCAGATAAATTGGGTTTTTGATGGGTTGAGGCGCAGGCGGTTCGTTGACATCCAGGTCTCCAGGGCACCCAATACCAAGCTCATTGCTCGAACAGCAGCAGTGGCGTTAGTAGCAAGGCAGTGCAGGTAGGCCTGAACGTCATCAGCGTACAGGTGACCTAGCACAGCAGAAGCAGTGAGTAGGGAACCAATTTCAGAGGTGTAAACGATGTAAAGAAGGGGACCCAGCACCGAGCCCTGCGGAAGGCCGTAAGGGGCAGGGACCCATGAGGACCTGGAGGGCCCATGGACCACACAGAAAGAGCGTTCACTGAGGAAAGAACCTAGCCAAGTAAGAAAGTTACCAGACAGGCCAAATGAAATTTGTAGCCGCTTAAGTAGAATTTCATGATCGACAGTGTCGAAAGCAGCACTAACATCGAACAAGGCCAGCAGAGTGAGTTGCGAACTATCTATAGCCCCATAAATGTCAGAAAGGAGACGGAGCAAGAGGGTTTCAGTGGAGTGGCCTTTCCGAAAACCGGATTGGCACTCCGGAAGCATCTTATTTGCCTCACATGCTATAATATTAGAGTTCATTTAGCGTTTAACTGCAGCGTACGATGTGAAGGCCGTTAAAATACTTGCCTCACGTGATTTTCATTTATTTTAAATTTATATCCGAAATAATTGATTGATTGATTGATTGATTGACTGATTGATTGATTAATATGTTATATTGTGACTCCTTGGGAATTTAAATTATTCGATAGAGTCAGATGCTAAAGTCGGTATCGGTGTTGAGTATCAGTCGATGGATCTGTTTTTGTATGAGAAAACTATTTCGACCTGACTTCTCTGATGGACTGTGACTTAGACATTATTTAGCGCCAACCGTAGAGAAACCCATCAGAAGCATTTCCGCTCTTACAACAGATACAAAACTTCGATTGGACAGAAAATTATTCCCATCCCTTCCTCCCATCATTCCAACTCCCTTTCCTAATCCTTCACTCTTAGTCACTAGGGTCATGTTTTAATATTATCTGCTCTAGACGGTCACTCATTGGACACCTTTAAAACGACGTCAAATATGCTATAAAGGAATTTAGACACCTTTAAAATGTCTTCGATCAAAGCTATATAAGTAAAATTCGCTATATCCATGCATATGAACGAATACTCTCCAATAATTATTTATAACCTCATGCGAAGAAATTTTCCTTTGTATAATGCGACACGCTCATAAATGAACTCTGGGAGGGTAGTGCCAGTCCCAAGCCAGAAGAAAAGAGGAAGGCGAACTGATCATCTTGGTTATGAAACAGTGTCGCTAAACAGTCACTAACTGCCCGTAGTTAATGGTAATCTTGGCTGAATATGGGCTGTAGTTAGTAATAATACGACATAGGAACGGTGAGAACAGTTCAGAATAAATTTCGGTTGACGTCAACGGCCTTTGTTGCCATACGATGCCGTCAAACGCTGCATTCCATCCCTGTGCGTAGTGCCGCAAGAGCCGAGTAGAGCCAGTCCTTAGCCTGGCGAAAGAAGGAGGGTGACACCCAGACATCTATATGATGTTGTTAAACACTGGAAACTAATTAAATTAAAAGTTGGCACACGGAACTGTCTGACTGTAACAGTTGTGGATGTGCCTTGACTCCGGGCTTCTAGTTTTCTTTATAATTATAACTTCTGTCATCGATTAATATCGCAAGCAGAAGATTCTCAGTTATGTCCATTGAAGGCATTTCTTTGTAGTACTACTACTGGATCAACAAGCTCTAGCGTATCTTTGGACAAGTATCTTGAAAGTGCGATCAGTCGATAAAGATGTCGAGAACCTTCTGTTGTGGTTTTGCAGACGCAACATGGAATGCAGAATTCTGTTAGCAGTTGTAAACCATCATGAATGAATTACTGGACCTTGTTTTTGATTTGCATCGTCATCAGGGCACTTCCCAGCAGCTTTACATCACCGTTCATCAACAGCATGCGCCACCTATTCTGCTATCTCAGCTGCTACTCAATCCTTTGATTCATTCATTCATTCATGCATTCATTCATTTTATTACTCATTTTGTAGCGTCCATTCAAGATACCTTTTCTGGAACGCTCTCAGCCAAGCCACTCCTTTATTGTTTCCTCTCGTTTCTTATCATCACGAACGCATAGGGGAGAACTTCATCATGTCAGCACATGTCGGAAGCACTGTTTAAGTCAATTCTGAAACAACGCCAAATAGGCCTACTGGACAGTTTGTTTTGTTTCGGCTTCTTCGTTGCCATTCTTGCAGTCGACCTTTTATTCACTTATTCATTCATTCATTACAGAGATTTATATAGCACACCTTCATGGCTACTACTCAGTAGTGCTCTCGACCTCAGCACGGCTAAAAAAAATCGGTTTTTGAGGTTTGAATAGAACTTATCAGAACTGACTCCGGAGAACAAATGCAGCACCAAGAGGAGCCCATTCCGATGGGCCAACGGCTTAGAAGGCGTGAATTAGATGTACTGGCAAAAGGAACAAGGAGCACAACCAGCTCAGTTGAGCAGAGGCAGCAACGGCCTCAGACACCCAGAGTAGGGCAGCACAGCTCGCAAAGGTATACAGAGTCAAGGCCCAGCAAACACCTACACTCTAAAGCAGCGATCCTGTACGTCTTTCGTTGCTGGAGGGGGAGCAAGTGCAGCACGTCCAGCATATAGCCAGATATGTTACCGAATCTAGGGATACGTTTAAGAAAAGACATAGCCATAATAAAATCACAGCAATGAAAACATATCATTGTAAGTTTTACTAATTTCAGTAGGGCCTACGTCTATTCAAAATTTAGGCATTTCTGTTTTTTTTTTATCTGGGCTTGGGGCACCTCAAGAAGTGCATAAAATTCAATATTATTTTACCCCAGGTTACTGGGCACAGACTGTACACAACTTTTGCACACCCTGTCGATTCTGAAATTTGACTTCATTTTTTTACTCCACCCTACTGAACAGTGTATGCTATTAATTAGTAGTAACTTATGTTTCAACTAATTTAAGGTACGCTGTTGAAATTGTGCAATATTACATATTATGCATCAATCTTAAACAATTTATGCCTCAATAAAAGTCAATACCTGATAGGCCTACTAGTAGATCGGCAGTCACGCAAGTTAATAAACGGAATCGTTCGCTATGGCCATGATGGACCGAGCAATGACTCTGAGAAACGTACTTAACTTCATGCAGGTAGCCCTTTGTGTATTATTTATAGCAAATTACGTAACTTCAATTACATCATTAAATAAATGCCCATTCCTGCCAAATGATTTTAAATAAATGCCATACTCATATAGTTTGAGAAACAGCCAGTGTTGTTCAGTAATTGAAATACATGTAATTGAATTATGTAATTGAATTACAAGTTCTGTAATTGTAATTGTAATTGAATTACATTTTAAGTCCAGTAGTTGTAATTGTATTTCAATTACAATATTGCATGTAATTTGTAATTGAATGAAGTGTAAATTACAAATTACTTTCACAATGTCAGCAAAGATGCTAGCCTACTGGGTTGACCCGGGCCACCCTTTAATTGAATAAACTGCTCTGCATTATGTTTGCATGGCAACATAATTGTCAACATTATTCTATTTACACCCCTGTTACAATCTTACAGCACACTTTGATACACCCCATGGGTAAGAGCTGACCATCATTATCAGACTATCCATGCAGTCATTCTTAGCTTAGTTAGCTAGCTTACTGCGTCTGCCTACAGAAAACAGAGCTTCCATCTTCAGCTCCAGTTGAGCGTCTCTTTAGCACTGCTAGACAAATTGACTCACTCACCCAGGCGCAATCAACTAAGTTATCTAACAGACTATCATATTGAAAAACTTCTACTCCTAAAAATCAAGTAAACTTTAACTTGTTTTAATGGATCATAATTGTAAATTGTATTTCGGATACCTGACAAACTTATAATACAATTGAATGTATTATATTACAATTTACGACCATTGGCCCATTGGATATTTTAGTTTACAAATAGAGTAAATTAAAAATTATCGAAAAAAGTCCAAAATCATTTGCCAAGTTTAAAGAAATGATTGAAAAGTAATTGGTAATTGAATTACTTTCAAAATGTAATTGTAATTCAATTACTTTCACAATCAAGTAATTGTAATTGTAATTCAATTACATTTACAAGCATGTAATTGCAATTATAATTCAATTACATTTGCAATGTAATTGATACAACACTGGAAACAGCAAGCTCGCCAATTCAACTCGTGTTATCAGTGTTATGTTATGAACAAGACGATCCAAGCAATAGCTTCGTACTGTAAAGGAAATAATTATTAGCACAGCGACGCTGCTGCTTAACTCTAGTATGTATTCTCAGACGTGAGCGCTACAGTTTTTTTGGCTTGCTGGTGCAACAGTATCAAGTGCTGTAGTAGTAGTAACTCTAGTTTAATTTGAATATCAATGTGTGATAACAAAGATCATATTAGCGTCGCCCTCGTTCTTCATCTATCTTCTTTGAAAGTAGACAATCGATTTCAAAGATTCTAAAAATCTCTGCAAGACAAAATGAAGGTTTCGACTCCGACTTTGTTCCATGGTCGACAAGGCATCAGGGATTCTCCCTCGATGAACTACTGAGAGATACATAGAGAGAGAGACTATAATAATTTATAGAACCACACTTTGTCGGTGGTTGGTCCATTGCCCTGAAATGACCTCCCTCTGGAGCTTCGCCTCTTTCCAAATACCTTCTTTCCTGTTTCTTTCGCCTCTTAGTACTGTTCTTTTTGGCCTGGCTTGAGTTTGAAGCGCCTCTGATTAGTTTTCTTGTAGGGGTGCTATATAAATATTCGAAGTGAATCAACGAATAAGGACAAACTTGCAGAAATATCGTTTAGATTAACATTGATTCTACAACTATACAGGTGTTTTGACATGAATAATTTAATTAATTAGAGTATTATACTCTAAAAACTATAATTGTATCAAACCGATCAATTACCCATTTTAGCAAGGAATAGAGAAATCAATGTAAATGAATAAGTTATTCAGCGCATTGAGAACTATAATCAAATATTTCTAATAAGATCCATTTTACAGCCGTTATATTGGTTTTCTGTGCATTATTATAAACAGGATGCAAACGAACAGTTGTAAAAAGAGATTGCACTTTATCAAATTAAATGTTATGAAATTAGTTCATTATATTGACCTTGTCACAAATTCGTTTCCTGATCGCTCTTTTGTACAAAAGCACGTTTTGTCTGTAGGATGACGCTCTGAAAGGACAAATAAATGTGTTTCTTGTGGAAGCTTATAATAAAAGATATCACAACAACATCTGTATTGCTCCACAGATACACAAATGACCTGACCCTTTCATCAGTTGCAGGCTCAGCAGCCCTGGTCTATCTAAAACGTATCGATGCAAGGTGAATGAAGTCTGGAGGATAAACGGCTAGGTAATCAGGTAGTGTTTAAAGCACACAATTACGGTTATTGGTTGGTCTCTTTCATGAATCATTTCTAAAACTGTTTCGCCACTTACACATTTCATTAGGTTGTAAGGTCCATTACAATAATAACATTCTAATGTCGTCGAAGCTTTTGTTGAAGAAAGCAGCGTATTATATGTTCAAGTGGACGATTGTTTTTCAGTTTCTTAAATTCAAACATTATCTGTGAGATCGAATGATTGCAGACGATCAGGCATCTCACTTTCAAATATATCGCTAGAAAGTGCCTTCCAATAAAGTAATGATTTTGCGCAAAGTAATTGTCGTTAAAAAGCACTGAAAGTAAGTTCTTCTCGTGGTAAATCGTTCGGGAAAATGCTTGCTGAAACGTCGAATCCCTTGTGTATTGTAATTTGCACAAATATTTATTCAGAGGCGATAAATAGAAAACAAGTGTATGCAATCCAAGCAAACATTGGATGTCTCTGTCGAAATAAGAGTCAAGCGGTGGCAACAACATTACATTGGCAAATGTAAGTTTCTCCAAGTTTCTCTGCAGATCTGGCTCACCGAGAATTCGGTCACACAATTGCAAGACTTCCGGATATTTACGATAATTGTAAAGATGGACAGCCTGGTAACAATCAGCAGCATTGCAGTGAATGCCAAAGTCTTTGCAGATTGCATTGTAAAATGATGTCATATTTTCTAAGGAATAGTCCATGAGCAATTTAATAATGTCGTATTCATTTAGGAAAGACCTTTTATTGGGCGCCTCCGATTTATTAATCGGATCGGTTCTTTGATACACGCGTAAAACATTATCAGCCTTCCTTGATATTCCAGAAGAATTCCGATTTGTCATAGTCATTAAAATTTCATCCAAGGGAAATGTCGGGATTCGCAAATCGCAAAAAGGTCGAAAATATTTCGGACTTTTTACTTTCGATACATTTTCTAAATACAGAGCAAATACCTCTGGTGTAATACGCAGATCAAGATTATGCAATCTCCCATTGTAATGGAAATTATGTTTAATTTGCCTGAAAAGAAGATAAAATCCAATGACGTTGGCAATGCCTTCAATGTAGAGCAAACAGCTGGCATTCAATGTTTCTTTTTCCTCTTCTTCGGTTGTTTGATTAAAGGTCACTCTCCAGCAAAATTCTATGGTAGTTTGATATTCTGATGCAGCAAAATGAAGAGCTGCCATGTAGATCAAAGTTGCGCTGGCAATAGTTTTAGATCTAGAATCCTCACATTCTAAAGCTTTTCCAAGTAGACATTTTGACAGTTGGGACGCCAGTTTAAATTTTATAGGACTAATTGTTCCGAATAAATTTTCCATGAGACCTTGTGCTGTCAAGAAAAGGACGAAGCTTCTGTCTGTACGTGTTCTAATGGGGTTTGGAAAATTATGATGTTTAGAATTTAAGACTTTCGGTTGCCATAAAACAGCTCTGACAAATTCAGTGAAAACTTTGCTATCGTATGTTATTTGCTGCCAGCCCAATGCATTTGCGGCACACAAACTTAACAGTACATTTTCAAATTGTTGAAAACTTGTCGAGAACTCTACTGATGAAAAAAATGAACCTAGATTGCCTCTTCTCTGTAATATTTTAATTGAACCGTGGAGATGCTGCAATTCTCTGCGATGTCCATAGTTTACGTTCCGTGTGTCGTTTTTAACTGCGTATTTCACACAGTTAAAGAATCCGAAAGAAAATGCACAACTAAAGGATAACAGTTTCTCTTTATCGATGAATTCACAGATGCGCAGCATGCTTTGGCCAAAATCTGTCATCAGATCTCTGGTATCTGTTAAAATTGAAACTCTCTTTAAGGCTGGCAGTATGTACTTCTCCGAAAACCAATCAGTTAGAATGTCAGAACGGCAGTGTTCATTCAAACGCCTGATAGTCTCATTAACTACTTTCTTCTTGATGCGTTTATGAAACAAGTTTGCCTGAGGAATAAAATAGTTCGGACAATAGCCAATCTTTAGCCATTCTGAGAGCCTCCGTAATATATAATAGCATATCATAATTACGGATGAGGAATTCCACCACTCTGATGATATCTCTTCGCACGACCATAGCATTATTGTTTTAAAATGGTATGAGCAGATAACTTCGTCTTCCTTTGGACAATCTTTCCTGATTAGCACCCTTTTGGCAAAGAATCTGAGCATATGGTAGACAATCTGCTGAACTGGTGTCCAGCTGTTAAGTAAAATTACTTCCGCAACTGAAAATGACAGCCTCCACTGGTCTACGTCATCTCTGCACGCAGGATGCTTTGCCATTACAATATGACACCCACTATGTACTATCTTACGGATGTCGTCAATCGTCGGCCACCCGCAATTTCTTCGACGAAAAGGCCACTTTTTTGCCTCTTTTGGCCACTGTGTGCACCATATGCTAAAGACCTCATCTGAAGAGATATTGCCTTTGTCGATTGACTTCATCGCTGGACCTGTAAGCGTATAGCTTTCTTGTTCTGCAATGTGCTCAGACGAACTAGGAGGCCTATAAGATATGTGTACAAAATCACGTGGCCAGTGTTGAAATTCAAACTTCTTGCAATGCCAATTATATCTCAATCGTCCCAATCGTTGAAGCATCACATATCCAGGATAATCAGGGTATGGCAAAATCTGTGAACAATTCATCGTTTCGAGGAAACTACTGACATCATCTGGTAGAACAGGAATGTCTTCTGTGAATGCCACCTCATGGGCGTTACATACCAGAGTGTCAATGTCGTCGATACATGAATGTATGGGTTCAACGTAGAACTCAATCGAGCTGCCACATAGAAAGTATTGAAGAATTTTGTTTCTAGACACGGAGTAAAATTGCATAGAATAAAAAACGTTGCTAGTCAACTTAGGATGCAGCCGGCTTGTACCAACGATAAACGCAGAAACAGCATCCGTTCTGAATTTAAGTAACACAAGTTTACTTGACCAGTTCACAATCGATATATGGCGTTGTCGAAATACAATTCAAAAGTTTACCAAGCCCTCATCTCTTTTAACCTGTGCCGCACCAGGCAAAGACGGATATGGCAAAACTGTAGATGAATATCTGATAGAGATTCAAGTGGCAGAGATGCAGATGGCAGAGATACTAAAGTCGAGGAGCCATGAACTAAGGCAAAAGTATATTGAATATGGGCCTCAACCATTTTTAAACAGCACTGGGATAGCAGCCAGGGCATTTGAACCTGGTTACCTCACTTTAAATAATCATTGCTGTACTTCGTGGTGTTGGTATGGAGTATGATATGTTAGTGTGCCCAGTGTTCCAATATTGGAACATAGGAACACATCAATTGCTGAAAAGTACCGCACTTAAATGACATTTATTATTTTTATTATTATCATTATCATCATTAGCACTATTATTATGATCGTAGTTTTAATTATTATCATTTTTTTATTATTGAAATCAAACTTGCACTTAAAATTTATTTAGTACCCCGACGAACATAAAAATGTAGGCTATATTTATCTAATACAGAAACAAGTTTAAACAAATTCTGCTCCAGACCGAGAGAAACTTCCTAACAGGAGAATTTTGTAAATATAGGCCTAGTCACAACCTATAAAAACTTTTAAACTTTTAATAGCTTTAATTGGAAAAGCTGACTACGACGACAGCGACATGGACACATTGAAGATACCGGAGTTGCTAAAAATGATAACAACAAAATAAAAAACGGGAAAACGTTGTTTAAAAAAATTAAAAACCAAAGAAACGGGCAAAAAACGGAAAAAGAAATTAAATTGACGTTGTTACATCTTGTACTGCATTGAAAATACTGGAATATTTCAATTTTAAATTGAAAACATAAGTCCACATAAGCACATGCTAGGTTCTGACGTCAACAGCTTAAAACTAAACTTTGTAAGTACAGAGTGTACTTAATGTGCAATTCTCAATTGCTGACATTAGGTAGTGACGTAAATTACCTGAATCTTTGAAAGGACGGAGACAACGTAAGGCATATAATAAAATAATAAAATTAAACCAATGATAACAGACAGTAAATAAATAAATAAAATTAAAAAAAATATATAAAAAATGGAAAACGACAGGTCTCAGAGATCTGGTTGACTGTTTCTGTAATGTCTTGCGTCTTTTTTAGCCTACATGTTCATGATGTTGGGAGTTGTTGATCAGTAGCTTACTTGCAAATCTTGAAAGGTTTGTAAAGTAACTTAAGTCTGACGTTTTTATGCTGAATTGTTTTAAACTTGAATAATGCTACAACAATTGGGCTATAAGCTGTCGATAAAATTCTACTTGATTTTATTTTATTTTATTTGGTAGCCATAACAGAACAAGTAATACACAAGTCAGTACATTGGCAGACAAGTATGGATACTCAGGAGATCCAAAAGGGGCCAAAGGTTCCGCTGGTCAGGGCCACCTGGGAAGGAATGCAGTACAAATGGTAGGCATATAGGCCTATAGGTCCACTGGAAAAAAATAAGCTTTGGATCAACATTGGCAATAAAAAGTCTTAACTATTAGCCTACTTAACTAATATAATTATTCAATTTCAATCAGTGTGCACATTTTCTGTATTTACTATACTAAATTAAAGTTGAGTGAGTGGTGATGTTTTCAGGGTCGATTAAACTTATAATCGACCCTGAAAACATCACAATATTATTAAAATGTTATGATCGTAGCCAAAGAGTTTACTGAGTTGCGCGTAAAATGTGGGTTCGTAGAGCTCGTGTTAAAAGATACAGAAGAGGTAAGGAGCATTTGGTAAGATGGATATCATTCCAAATTAAAAGTCCTGCACGTTTAATGGAGGAGACTCGTGTATTAGTGCGGGCAAACGGGATGAGGAGAGGTTTTGACTTTCTTCGTAATATACAGGGTGGCGCAAAGAAAGCGGGACCGCCTAGTATAATTTCAAATGATAAATTTTTTTGTAACGTTTTCTTCCAAGAAAAACAAGTAAATTGTTGCAAAATACTAATTTATACCAAATCAGATATCAAATTCAATGTGTCTTCCTCGGTTCTCAACAGTTTTTGTAAACGTCTGCGCCACTGGTCAATGCTTCTGTTTATAAACCGCTGAGAGAATTTTTCCAGTCTTCAACGTCCTGTTGCAGTGTCCAGCTTTGACGATTACATATCGCTCGACTATCCGGAAGCAATCCTTGTATTGAGACGTGATCACAATAATACTCACTGTTCACTTTAGCTCCAGATTCAACAAACATCACTCTGGTTTTTCCCATCCGAGATACACTGACCGAAACCATGATGGCACCACTTAAATGTACACGTTCGCGAACAAGTCTCATTGCTGGAACTTGTTTTTCTTTCTTTCTTGCATCAGAATAAACACGATCACTTTGAGGATTAACCGGTGTGGCGAGTCAGTGTCTTTTCCTCTGTACCAAATGCATCGTATACACTTCTCTCGTTTGGACATCTGCCAAGTAAATGTTGACATCGCTGCAGGCGTTTTAATTTGCAGTTTTCGTTTATAACCTGCCCTATTACGCGTTTGTACGGTTGAAGTTGCAAATCTTGCTTTATAATGCGTTGCACTGTTCTTCGTGATATGCCAGTTTCTCTTTCAATCTCCTGTGCACTGTTGTGGTTGTGAGGATCATCATCCTGGCTGCAAATCAGCTCACTCACACGCCGAATATTTCGTGTCCGTGATATCGGGCGGCCGCTTCATGATTTACGCGATGTCGTAGACCTACCATCGGCATAATTTTTTTACAAAGTCGATTTAGACTTGTTTTACTCCAGGCTTTATTTGGAAACTAAATAATCATTCGCCTAGCTTCCCATAATTTTACAGTTTAAAAACCGCCCAAAACATAATTTTGCACAAGATTTCACGATGCGGTCCCACTTTCTTTGCGCCAACCTGTATATACGTCAAACTGAAACATTAATTTCTTCGACCTGCTGAATAACTCCCATGACCCTGAAGCGACCTGCTGAAATTGTTGTTACTGGTGCTGGAGAGCAGCCGACATATTTGAATATTTCTGTTCAGTGCTGAAACTTGCTGACTTCTCATAAGCTTACTAATAAATATTGCAATCGACCCACATTATTGTAAATGTAGTTGTAATTTTTACAATCTATCATTTATTAAAAAGGTTCTTCAAGAAAAAGCTCATCAGTGGCGCTCCTGACTCGAACCAGTGAAATTAGGCTACTATAGAATAGTAGCCTACAATGCGAAACTGAACCTGAGGAGCTAGTGAAAAAGGCGACAACAGCTGGTGGGCCCAACATAGGCAAAGCTTCTGGATTGAGCTGCAACAGTACGCGTATACGAGGGACAGTCAGGAGTCTATGGGCATTTGGTATTCATGCAGTTTGCCACGACCCGAGACCAAGGTGACTGAAATGTAAAAGTCCTTAAGGTATGATGGAGCAGGGTCAGCTAGACAATTACGCATTAGGTTCAGGATCTTAAACCGAATATAGTATATTCGGCTGGGTGGGGAACATTGTAAAGTATACATCCCCCATGTAGAAGTAAAATGGCTAAACCTGGGACAACTCCAATAAGACGGGTAGCTGCATTAAGAGCAGACTGAAGTTTCAAAATGTCAGATGGTGAAAGTCCAGCAAAGATGGATTCACCAAAGTCCACCCTCCTGCAGTTATGGTCGTGAATTGAGGTAGTGGCAGCATGAAAGGAGACCCGGCGACGTTGGTACATATATTTTGTGTTGCTCTTTCTTCCATCCGAATGTTGGAATTTACAGCCAGTTCTCTCTCATCTTCGAGCCCTTTAATATCGTTCAGGTCTAAACTTATCTGTGTCAACTTGGTTATCCATCGCAGCCTGATTTCCTGTTCCTCTGACCCACAAGATATTGACTATAGGCTGCTTCAACGGATTACGATTCCTGACTATGACATCACTTGAAGCGAAAATCGAACGATGACCTCAGCATTTGCTCTAATTATAATAAGCTTCGTTTATTAATTCCAACTGACAAAGCGCAGGATAGGATTGCATGATATAATAGTAAGAGACGATAAAAAGTTTAACAGGAGTCGAAGCTTACTCTATATGGCAGTCTGCAAGGCTCACATCTGTCCTAATGGGGCTAGCGGGTATCGAACCCGCGTCCTTATGGTCTTCGTGCACGCCAGCGTGTTACCCTTCAACCATCTCACCCGCACCTACTTGAAGGTACAATAATTATTAGATTGTTGTGGATCAGGTATTTTATACCATAGGTGGTGGTTGACTGTATCAGTAAATATTAACAATCTAAGAAGCAAGTCATTCAACATAATTTAAGCCTTCGAACATCCTGTTTACAGTTTTTTTTATTATATTACCATAGTTAACACATGTTCGATAAAATTATATCTCGCGACATGCTACCTGTTATGCTGGCTTTTGATGAGGGTATGTAAACATTGCGTTCAATCTAGGCTGGTGGTCATCTTGGCTTAAATTAAATACAAACTTTGCTGACACGCCCACCTCTGCAGTAGGACAATTCAATAGGCAGAAATGCTGTACATAGCCTACTTAGTAATCGCATTTGCACTCAAGTACAACCTGAGACTAGTTTTTAAGTAAGCTTACTTCTTCTGTAGATCAAATTAGACCCCATACCTACTAACAGGACCGGTGTCACGAAATAGAGTATCCCCCATTATAATTATATCCCCTTAGCGAAATGAAGTATCCGGCCGGATGAACCTGAACGTGAGGGACTATCCCCCTCGTGCAAAAGTATCCCCCATGAGTCGTACGAAATCATCCCCCATTCAAAAAGTATCCCCCTGCAACTTAATTACAAATTGTGCTATTTAAGTCAATTTAGAACCATAGTTGGTAAAAACGGTTAAAACTGAAAAAAACAAAAACCTCGTCTTTTCAAAAACAACAAATAAAAACCGGCAAAATGGGACAAAAGAAACAAGAAAATAATTTCACTTTGTTACATCTTGTAGGCCTACTGTATTTTGAAAGTAAAAACCGTATTTGCACAATTTAATTTTAATCAGTAAACAACCCAACTAAGTAACATTAATCTAGAACAATTATTTTATTTCTATATGTTTTGTTTAATAAGAAATTAAAAAATTAAAAATAATGAAATCTTTTCTAATTTAAATTGTGAACCAGTCCACATAGGCTAAGTCCATGTTGACTAACATAAACAAACATAAGTAAACACTACACTTTTTGAGTATGGAGTGTAGACTAGCTTACTTTATTGAAACTTGTACATGTACTTAAAATTTTTACTTATATAATAACTTGATATGGAGTAATATCAGTCAGTTTATCAGTCAATCGAAGATTACTGTATATAAAGACAACATTTCGCATTTTGGATAACTTAGAAATTCAAATAGCCTAACTTTTATGAATTTTGTTTCTGGTACTGTGCTATTTATTTAACAAATGATGACATTAAATAGTCACGTAATTACCTGAATCCTCGAAAGTACGGAGACAACGTAGGCCTAAGGTATTTAAGACAAAATGCAATTAAGACAAAGTGTCATGAAAAGGGACTAAGGTACTAATTAGGTGACTTGGTAGCTCGAGTTTGGTATCGGTCGTTTCGTATCTATCGTCATTGAAGCCATTTGAGGCAACAAGGAAACTTCCAGGGTTCTTGCGTTTTGTTTGCTCTTGTAATCTCACGCTAATTAAGCAGTGCCTCAACGTTAGTCCATTCGCATAATTAGGCCTACTTGAGTGAAGTTCTTGATGCGATGGAAGTGTCTTAAAGCAGGAAGACAAATATAGGCAGTCACAAACGACAGTGTACTGATAAGGAACTAAGGAGCTAATTAGGTGACTTTGGTAGCTCGCGCTTGATATCGGTCGTTTCGTATCCATAGGTACACCAGCAAATTCATTGAGGCAACGAGCCAACTTCAGGAGCTCTTGTGTTCTGTGTGCTCTTGTAATCTCACGTTAATTAAACAATGCCTCAAAGTGAGTTCATTCGCATAATTAGCTGCGTGAAGGTCTTGATGCGATGGAAGTGTATAAAAGGGTGAAGACAAATATCAGCAGTCATTTGTCTTCCTTCTTTTAAACGCCACGAACTTCGGAGATGGAAGAGTTTAGACCAGAAGCAAATGTGCAGGATGATAGAAATGACTTGACAGCGGCGTCGCCGCCGCCAAAGGAGAAGGATGAAGTCCTGAGCAATGAAGTCCTGAGCAATGCAGAAGAGAAGAGAATCTTCAGCGAGGTGTACACCTTTCTGGATAAAAAGGAATACCCGACGACAGCGTGCGAAACCGTTTCGAGTTCACAATGCTGTGCTGATGCACATCGGCCAGAAGGGCCAGCCTTGTCGTGTCGTGACCGAAATACAAGAACGCCAGCAAATCGTGGCTCATCTTCATGCAGGTAAGGCCTCGTGTACTACGTTGCGACGAAAATTACCTATCCATTATCTATACAGTTGTATAATCATGTTGAACTCTACCTTATACTTCTTTATATAGACTTCTAACTCGTGTAGGCCTACTACGTTGCGACGAAAATTACCTATCCATTATCTATACAGTTGTATAATCATGTTGAACACTACCTTATACTTCTTTATATAGACTTTCTAACTCGTGTAGACCTACTACATTGCGACAAAAATTAATTAAAATCCTGGCGGCGCCGCTGCACTGCCTGTTGTCAGTTCTATAATCAATACGTCAAAAGTTATTCGCCCTCATAGAGCCGTTAAGCAGTTGAACTGAATTTATGATCTGAAAGAGCGCATTCACTTTAGTGGAAAAGTGGTTCAAAGTGAACATTTAAAAAAATGTACTTTTGAACTAGAGAGCTCACTTGCTTTAAATATTTCTGGCTTTGGATTTTGATTAAAATATATATTCATAAATTAAACTCATTAAAAAAATAATACCTTATACCTGTGCAATTTCATCCCCCGGGGGATGATTTCACACGATGGGAGATAGAAATGGTTTATCCCCCGGATACTCTATACCGGTATAGAGTATCCGGGGGGATATATTTATACATCCCCCCGGATAGTCTTAGGACGGATACTCTATTTCGTGATACCGGCGCCAGAGTATTTGGCGCCCTATGCGAACCCTTCACACTGCGCCCCCGGTAAGTGCGATAACTAGACCTAATTAATATTAAATTAACTAAGTTAATTTTAAAGTTAGCCACAATTACAGTAAAAGTCTGGAAACTGCATTAGATATGAAGCCTTGCTGTAGCCTGTATGGTCCAACACGTCCAATGGGAATTTAAAATGTAAATAATAAAATATGCCTACCGAGACAGCGCACATTTTCATTTGAAAATTTTTTAAGAAATCCTACGGCTACGTGTACAAAGTCCTAGTCCTACCTACGTACGAACTTTCTACTAAGTCTATAGAAATATAATGTAAATTCAAAATTTTATTTTTCGCGCTTTCACTTTAGCTAATGTAGAAAAACAAGTTCCATCAGTTCAATGTCTCCAGAAATATCATGCTCAATTTACAAGGTAACTAGTCTAACAAGTCTTTCTTGCATCTTGGATGTTCGCAAATAAGTTATTTTTTTATCAAGTTTAGCTTCGTGAAGCTTCTCTCACCAGTAGCCACAGAAACTGTAAGTGTCAAGAAGACGTCAAATCTAATTAATATATGTGTGACGGTGGATGGCGTCTTATTATAGTTTTCAGTGTTAGCATATGCAAAGCTTTAATATTATTTAACATCTATTCTAGCAATGCTTGCACACACATCGCATAATTTATTGACCTCGATCATCCAGACCGTATCTTCATTCTTTAGTTTTGTACTAGCACTAGATTTTTTGGCAGTATGAATTATTTTGGTAAACAAATTGATTAAATTTATGAAAAAGGGCTTAAGTAAAACAAGAAAAAAAACAAGCAAAGTCTTCAGGAAAATCCCATTTCTGAAGTTCGAATAAAAAAGTCAAAATCTTGGGAGAACCCAAGATCTTGGAAAAACTCAAGGAGTGACAAGATTACTGATGAGCGTCATCAGTTTAATTCCAAAGATAGGCAACTTCAAACAAGCGATAGTTAAGGGCATAAGCGTGACGTTGAGAATTCGAAATACTGTGGTCTGTTTGAAGCCGTTTCTTATTTTTGTATTAATTTATTAATGAATGGTGGGAAAACGCCGGTAATGTTTAAAAAATATTTATTTCTGTAGCTTTCCTGCCGCCCCCAGACACGTGCCTCCCTAGGAGGCCGCCTAGTTCGCCTAGTGGTTGGTTTACTTGAGACTTACCGTGTGTTACAGATGTTTTTGAGCACAAAGAATATACAGCAGAAATCTGATGAGCAAAGAGACATTCTTTTTACAGATATTCTCTTTAAGTGGTTACTCAGTTTGACATTATCATTTACGACTTTTACGTAAAAGTCACAGGGTTTTAGCAAATCATCCAGGAAGAGAGTTACTTGCGAACGGGAAATAGAATTGTTTGCAAGATTAGATAGATTTGCCCCATTATAACAGCGGGCACAACCTTCATTGAAGCCCTGGTCGAGGTATAAAATATCTACCAGAGTCGTGCCAAAATTGAGCATAGACCTATCTGTTATTTTAAGGAATTAAATTAATTTATCCATTATTAAGAGCATTTATATAACGCCTCTTTAAGATATCCGCTCCCAGACCAACCTGTGAGACTTATTTCTGTCATTAACACTTTTGATGGAACAATGGTAAAACTCTGGCGTAAAGAGCGGAATATCAAGCAGGAAGCGGGATCGATACCCGCTTTTTCGTAAAGATCGGCTCAGCCTTCGACTCCGTAGGTGGCGACTGAAAGATTAGCTGTATAGCAGATGGGTGCCTGGCATGGCTGACATACAGCTAAATTCAACTGCTGTTAGACTTATTTTCATCTGATACAATAACATGTTATCTTACTACGGTTTGTCAGTTGGAATTAATAAACACGAGTATTAAGACTTATGCTATTATTTTATTAGAACTCGACAAAAAGTCAATACCTGGTAATGTCAGTTGTGCAGCTACGTTTGTTAAGAGAAGCGTCCATTTCGGACAAGATGAAACGTGCATTGATTCTGAACGTTCGTATAGCCTATGTATAACTATGCACCTGTATATATGTAACACAAACTCATTGTTATCAGCTGATGACGCTTTGCTTTGGCCGATCGTCATTCTATTTTGTAAACTGCGTCGACGCTGCATTGGATTACCGACCGACCGATGAGTCGGAGGTTCCGCCCATTGGCCACGACTCAATGCCCGCCAACAAGGATAGTTCTAGACACAGTCGTCAAATTGATAAAGTGTAGGGCTAGGCCTTTTCTACTCTATCCCTCAATGAGGTGGGTCCTTTGTGATAGGCTGCATAATATACACGCCTAACCTGTCGGCATTTCCATGGCCATTAGCCATTAGATACTATAGGCTACTAATATAAGTTGTAATCGGTCCCATGTGGGATTCTGGGTCCAATATGGACTCTATTACAGAAATTTAAATCTCGGGCTAGCTTGATTCGTATACAAGGACCTTAAATGGGTTGACGTCCGTTCAAACGGGAAAGGTTGTGAAGGATCTCAGCAAATCAATTCATTGAAAATTATAGGACCAGGGTGGAGGCCATAATTATACGGTTGCAATAGAAAATGTGTGCATTTGCATTTTGAGTTTGGCTGGGCGTACGTAGACAGACTCTATCGCCAAAATAACCTACTTACAAATTCACAGAGTAAAAACTTAGAAAATACAATTTCATAAATGTCGACAAATCGGTCAGACCAATATTATTTCATAAATCCAACCTTGATAATTTGTTGCGCAGGATTAAACCGGATCAAATATCCCAAACATTGACGATTGCATTTTTGTCGTATAAAGGGCTAATCGTTGTGGTAAATCGAGAATTTCTTAAGCGTCAAGAGATAAGCACAGGGCATCCGATTATTAAAGTACGCTGTATCAAGAGACGGCTTGAATACACAAGTCTTAATGAGTTCATTAAGAACAGATATCCTTTTGCCAAGATTGATAAGAAAGAAATCGAATGACACAATGTTTTATTATTATAATGTTGTAATGCATAGCTTTGAAATTTCTCAGCGCAACAAATAGGCCCAGTCAGATTGACCAACGTAGTAACCGGGAAACCAACATAAACTTATAAGAATAAGAAGAAGAGTTACAGGAAGGGGATGGTAGAGACATTTGAAGAAGAAGAAGATACAGGAGGAAAAGTGGCTTAAGTTAGTACGACAAATTTGTAGACAGAACAATGCCGGTCTATGCGAAATCAATAACGGCAATTTATATTAGAGGATAAAGGGATGGCTGACCAAACAGGAAGTGGTTAATCCACATCAATCAAGGTACCGTAAGTAATTGATATTTTGCATGTGTTCAACTTTATTGTGTCGCCATTAACACAAATATTTAGCCTATAATGTCTTTTATAATAATACAATTGCAGAGTTTTCCAAGTTTTTGTTGAAGACAGCAACGTATGATATACTCAAATGGAGGAATGTTTTCAGTTTTTTAAACTGTTCTCAGGTGGCCCTGGTTAGCGGGACCTCCGGCCCCTTCTGGGTCTCCTGTGTGACCTTACTTAAGTTGAGCCACCTCAGTGTAAATTGTTATGTGTAATCTTGGGTTACAAAACAAACGAAACGAAACGAAAAAAAAATACAAACATTATTTCTGAGGTTGAATTTTCAGTAAATCAGTCATCTCACTTTCAAATATTTCGCAACATTGGTAAGGTAATCGTAAGGCGGAGTATGAAATTCTGAGCAGTGTGGTTCAATAAAGAAGGCAATGTAAAATAAGCTAAGACAAGCAGAAGAAGAAGAGCATTGCGTTTAGCTAGTCCTGAGGCTGCGGTGGATATGAAGTGCTAGTAACCTCATTTTCTCACCCTTTGCATATATGAGGGCGGGTTGCCTATCCCCTACTTCGCCGTCTCATCTTCGCACCGACAATGTACAGTCTACTCAGTATTATAGATGAGTTGGCTGGAGGTGGAGCAGACATCTTGAACCAAATTTCTGCCTTCGCGGGAATTTGAACCCATTAGCTCTAGCTCTCGATTGACAGTTCAGCACGCTAACCACTACACTATCGAGCAACAAGTATTAAACTTCAAACGATAAAGAAACAAAGAAAGAAAACAATAATATTAATGTGCTAGATTCACATGTACAAACGACTGTTTTTACACACCCTAGAAAGCCCTTTAGTTAATAAATTCAGGTATTTTAAGTTTAATGAACGCTCTGGAAACGACGTGATATACAAGCATCCATTAAGACACCTTAAAAATTGATTGACGCGCCTATATATTAAAGTGTTTTCATCAATCGCTATTAGTAGGAGTATGGTGGTTTCTATCGTGAATTAAGGTCGTTGTCTTTAATAGCAATGATAATGAAAAGTATAAGGAAAAGATTTAATGTTCATGATGACGATAATGATAATGATGATGAGATTGATAATGATAATGATTAATATAGTGATAATGATGATGATGATAATATTTATAGACGTTGTAACGAGTTCACTCCTAACCAAATAATCAAACGCTCGCGTCTAGTTTACAAGGTATAATTCTCAACAAACAAATCAAACGATACATTACCCAACCGTAGAACGACGGTGGAAGAATGGTTCGCTCTCAAGACGAAGAACGCCCAAGCGCGGTGGTGTAGAGGTATGTTCGGTGCCTTGCAGCTGGAGGGTTGCGGGTTCGAATTCACCTCAAGGGGGTATATTTGGTGCCTTGCAGCCGGAGGGTTGCGGGTTCGAATCCACCTCAAGCCGCCGCGTAGGGACCCTGGGCAAGTCCTTAACTCGCAATTGCTCATGCGCTTCGGCGTGAAACTCCGATTCAGCGTCTGCGCAGTAGTCGGGAGCGCCTCTGAGTAGAAATCTTGAAGGGGCGCTATATAAATATCTGAAATGAATGAATGAATGAATAAAACAAGTCTGCAACTCAGCAACGGGCTGATGAACATCACAAACTTAAGCAACCTTAAGTAGACTCAAAAATGGCACAAGCCACGAACTAGCTTGACTACCGTGCACCCAGGAAGATCTCAGTCAAGACAACTAGCACGAAGGCTGGGTTATCAGAGACTCTCTGACCGCCCCTTTTCGTACCTCTTTATATAAGTAATTTCTCTCACTAGAGGACTCCCCCTCGGCTAAGGAAACTACCCAAGCAAAACTATGGCCCATCCCAGGACCGGTTAGGACTCAGCCATGAGACCCTAACAACGTGTGTATGTATATGTGTCTGTTTGGTGAGCAGTCTTTCTCTGGATGTTACCCTAGACCAGATGTTCCCTTAGACCTAAACTACTGAACTCTACAAAGAGTAAGTTAAAATTGCGACGTACTTTCGTGTGCCTGTAAGTCAATTGGACTTTCGTGAGTCGTTAAAATTAATGTGAAACCGTTGAATGAGAAATCTTCGAAAGATCGATTACAAGCTTATCGCTGTATTGCTATGATGTTTCGCGACTAGCTACAGGTGAACTATTATGGATTAATCTCGTTCCATATCATACGCCAATCGAAGATTCGTCTTAACGTCGATAACGTTCTCCTCGAACCATTCGACGATTGAAGTTGGAAGAAGACGAGTGAACGCAAACATAGCACTTCATCCTTTTCTTCGCATCCAATTTGTAATACTGTAATTGTAGCTGTAAGTGCTTATTTATATAGCGCTCTTCAGGAAAAGTCATGAGATATTCTTTCGACGTGAATGCAAATGATCGTAATCGTAATCGTAAATTTATATAGCGCCACTTCAAGAAATACTCCTCAGAGGCGCCCCCGACCTGACAACACCAGCGAAGGAATCTACGACCTGGTATGGAAAGCACTGGCACACAAAGCTCCCTAAGATAGACTGGGGCTTGACCTGCAAGACATTTGCGCATAAGCATTAGGATCTTAAACTCAATGCGTTTTTGCATTGGCAGCCAGTGCAGTTCCTCCCGTATAAAGCACGATATATGCGCGAACTTTGGTATGCCTCCTATCAGCCGAGCCGCGACGTTTAGCACAGATTGCAGCTGACTAATGCGCGATAGGGTTAAGCCCGCATAGACAGCATTGCCGTAGTCCACTCTGGTGCATATGAATGCGTGCATCAGGGTCTTAGCAGCTTCAGGAAAAGTCATGAGATATTCTTTCGACGTGAATGCAAATGATCACAATTGAATAGAATGGTCTTCAACCGCATACGAAATAGAGACATTAAGAGTAGGCGAAGGACCTTAATTGTAAGTGTAATTGTTCGCTAAAATAGTTATTAAGTTAATACTTCGATGGATAAACGATATCCTTTGGCTGTCAGGGCCGTTGACGTCTACCTTACTTTACACCTTTCATTGACGTAGGCAGAAATTATCTTGGTATAATACCCTAATTTAATTGATCACTTCTACTGGTTTCTATTATGCATAACACCATCCATTTATTGCACCAAGTATTGAACGCGTTTTCAATTATATGTATATGAATAAAAGCGTTTTAAAGGTGTCTTTGAACAATTAGCTCAATCCAGTTGCCATGGGTAACGGAACAAAGCAACATCTAACAATCATCCCCTGTGGAAACACGCGAGCGCAATAATTATAAATAAAAGATCAATTGCGATTTAGCAGATTGAGTATTTCACAGATTAAATTTTGTAACGTAAAGTAGAATTTATATTTTTCCGTTTGATCAAACCTATGAATTCTAATATTCTTAAATTGATCCTCATGCCAATATTTGATTTTGTTTATAACTTGGTTCTTGCTTTGCTACAAAATCGAGTGCACTGTACACAGTTCTGTGGCATTATCTCTTCATATAAGTGCATTAATGCATGCATCATACAGAGGTCTGGTCTTGGTCCAGGTAATTTTCTTACCTTAATTGCGGATTAAAACTACTATTATGCAGATAATAAAATTTTCAAATATGCAGATGACTGCTATCTGGTGATTCCAGCATCAAATATTGACACTACCGATGCAGAACTTGAACACAAAGCAGAATGGGCTAGAACTTACAACCTGCGACTTAATCATATTATAGCAAGTCATGTGAGACCACAATTAGGCGTCCCCGTTCCAAAACTTCTGACTCTCCTCACCTCATAGCAGGGATCGAACGGTTTGAAGTAGCTATGGTTATGGGCGTGCCTCTTCCCGATAGATTGGGTTTCATATTGATAACATCGTCTGCAAAGCGAAGCAATCCTTTTATGCATTTCGCGTCCTTGTGGCGCATGGTTTGACAGGCAATCGACTCCACGACGTTGTAGGGTATATTTCACAACAGGAGGCAAATTAAATTAATTTCCGTCTTCTCCTTTGGACGGCTTACACAAAGAATAAAATTATAATTTATAATTTTTAAATACATTGTAGGGCATGTATTGGTTATAAAAAATTATTTATATTATATTATTTAGATGATTAGTATGAGAAAAAAAATTATAAAGTCCAATTTTAACCCGAAATTGCATTGTCCTTTCTAATGGTGAGTCAATTCAACGTTACATTAGGGTAACAGCTGAAACGCTTGACTGATGTTTTATAATTTTTAGATCATTAACTTACATATATCCATTGCTCTATATGGTTTTTATTAACTAATTAACAATCTAAATAATTAAAAAATAAATAAAACCGTCTGTCTTCAAATATTGGTTACAACACCGTTACGAATGGGTTTCTGCCATCTGGGGAATAAATTGAAAACTCTCGGTTTTTGAATTGGCATCTTCGATAGCAGGGAGCATGTCTGCATTGATTTTACCAACAAGAAATCAATTTGGATGTTTGCTGCTGCTGACAATTTTCGGAAATTTATCCCGTAATGTAATAGTATGAAAAAGATTTACAACTCCGTGACGGTAATTATTGCACTTTGCGTATATATTTATTTTTTTTAATTTCAAAAATCATATTGAAACTGGTCACTATAAACGAACTATAAACGAACTATTTTTTTATCTTAACTCGTTCGGTAAGCATGGAGACCTAATTATGAATATTTTACAACTTCGTTACTACAACTCCGTTACATTATTTTTCTATTAAAATGAATTTATTTAATGGTATATGTAGATAATTTGTCGTCAAATTAATTTAGGTTGTTGTGTAATAATTTAATGCACACTTAATACTAATTAATCACTAATTATAAACAGTGGCGGTATATTGTATTGCATATTTATTAAGTAACGGAGTTGTAAATATTTAGGAATCAAAGTTGTATGTGTTTCACATTGTAAAAAACTAAGATAAAAAATTAGGTCAAATTAGGCAAATTTAAGCACTGCTCAATATCAAGTATGCTTCAGCACAGCAAGTAAAATATTTGTGTAAGAAAGTTTTTTTTATTTTGCATGACTTTCTTTTTCTCTAATTCTATTTCTGAGTTTGACGCCGGTTGTGAAATATACCCAGATAATGTTTTTTATATTATTTTGTTGATTTTTTGCAATAGAAAGAAGCTCTTCCTTGGTTGACTTCATTAACATAGAGTACATTACTGGGATAGTAGTGTCATTGTCAAGCTTAGCTAGAACACTTTAACCCTCAGGCTACCAAGGGGTGGGGGTGGTTGCCACCCCACCCACCCCTACGTTTTTATGCATTTCATATGGAATATAATTTTTGTAATTTAGGTAGCTGTAGCAGATTCATTGGCGCACATCTTGAGGTAAACATCATGGTGGTAGCCCACGCCATTCAAAAGTTATACCCGATATACCCGAGGCACCAGGGGGGTGGATACCACCCCCAGAGTTTTTCGACTGTAGCTTATTGACTATTCTTCCTATAAGAGAAACAAATACACCATTATTTAGAGGAAATGTAGGGCTTCATTTGCATACTTAAATGTTTGTCTTTTGAAAACCGGAAGTGATAAAAATAAATAATAATACCCGCAATATGCGTGAAAAATGGCTGAATGGAAGGACTCCCCCATTAGGTTTTTGTCTGTAGCGTATTCAGTTTTCTTTCCAGAAGAGAAACAAATATACCATTCTATAGAGGGAATGTAGGGCTTCATTTGTATACTTACATGTTTGTCTTTTGAAAACCGGAAGTGATCAAAATAAATAATAATACGCGTAATCTGTGTGAAAATGGCTGAATGCAGCATTGTACATGTATGCATGCATACATGTACATGTATATATGTATGGATGCATATTTATACGTATATAAACATGTGTAGGTATGTATTTGTGTATCTTGGATAGGTTTATCTTGGATACACAGATCAGTTTCAAAACACACATAATCGTATATTTGTTTATCCAAAAAGTACAAAATGTACTCAAGAATATAAAATATCGCTAATTATCGGTTCCTTTGTTAAAAATGATGTAATTTCGAGGTGCATTCACATAATGTACAACTAAATATACCATTCTGTACAGAATTGAATGCTGAATCCATTGGTATATTACAAGAAATGATATGTGAAACCAAACCCGAAATTCAGGGGTGGTGGTAAAAAAGCTTGGTAGCCCGAGGGTTAAGCAGAAGTTATTGCTTTATTCACTGGCATGTTTGGGTTATCAGATATTAGCCTATTTGAGTTTCTGATCTAACCACAGCCTGTAATTATCCTTAATAAATTCATAGAAATTGTTCACTAATTGATCTTCATAGCTTGGAAGGTTCAACTGTAAAGATGGTTTTCGACCAACGAGTTGCTATCATATTAGTGGTTTCAGTTTAACGACACTGTGTAATAACGAAGATCATTTGCGGCGCCCTCCTCCTTTATCCAGGATTGGAACTGGCACTACCAGAGTTCGAGCAGGGCCGGACTCGGATTAAACGAAAATGAGGAATATATATCAGCTGAAAGAAACATGTTAAAGGTGTCTAATATTAGTACACGTATCAATTGTTACACAGGCTTTGTCGTCGCCAGCGTCATTGATATGTTTTTCTTAGAGCGCCATGTAAATCAACCTGTAGAGATCTTCGAGTCGAATACTGTCGTGATGATCTGGACTCCAAGGGAGTCCTTAGAGATCCCAGCCTCTTTAGAGGAGGTCACGGACGGACACCGATTCCATTCTGTAGGGTCTGTTTTAGCTGATGACACTGATAAATTTTATTATAGAAACTGTGTATGTTTTAAGAAGGAGTCAGCGATTACCCCAGAGTAAATAACTCTATATAAATAAAGCGAGGAGCAGAGTTGTTGAGCATTATCAACAGGGTTTGTATCCTCAGCTGTTTGCCATCGAAGTAAACTTCCATAATACTAAGTCTGGTCGCCAGAGGGAGTCAACGTCGTAACATTATTACTGTTTGCTGATTGCTAACTATTTATTATTATTATTATTGTTAGAATTTTTGCTTAGTCTTCTAATAATTGTGAGCTCATACTACACTTGTCGTCATAACAAGGTCTCCAGATTATTTCGATCCACACAAATTGTTATTCTAGGCTACATGTTGCTCCTTAACGACGCTGCGTCATTACAGAGATGTTTTGCGTCACCCTCCCCTTTACCCATATTTTGGACTGGCACTACTAGAGTACGACGAGTGCAGAAGATTTCGTCAGAGATTTGTTTCTTACAAACTACATCCAATGGTTTTAACTCAGAAATTGGTTTCCCAGTTTAACGGCAGCTTATGACAACATTGGCCGTTGCCGCCGGCAAAGATTAGTTTTGGCATAATACAGCTCTAAACTCAGAAATTTGACGAAAACTTAGACTACATAGCGTTGGATAGAAGCGATTTAGTGGTGTCTAAATGTGCCCTTATGATAGCGTTCATTTAACGTTCAACTGCAACGTTGATATCTATCGTATCATACCGTACCGTGTTTTATTATTAACTGAAATAATTTAAAATCTTCAGGTATTAAAATATTAAACATAAGTAAAGCTCTGTGAGTACTCGTCAATTATGGATGGATGGATCCAGGATTTAACGGCAGCTTATGACATCTGATGAGAGTTTCCTGCATATGTCATTAGCCGTGTTTCCCGTTGATGGCCAATTCCGGATTATTTTATCTAAATGCATGCTATTTATATCCATTGTTTAGCGACACTTTTGGCTGTATAACATTGACCTTATCCGATAATGATGAATGCACCGATTAGTTAGTAGTTTCCAGTGTTTAACCACATCGACCTTACTGTGATTTAATTGTCAACTCATGACTTTCTTTTACAAACTAGCGATTAATCGAAATTTGTGGTATATATTTTTGAAATAAAGAATATAAAGGTGTCTAATCAGAAACTAATGGTAGTAGTAGTTTCCAGTGTTTAACGACATCTAAAGGCCGTTAACCACTTAGACACCTTCACATCGTGTTTTCCAGACGCTATATATATGGTAATTTCGTTTAATCACCTATTGTTCTTTCGCCACGGTTGTATTCTAATGTACGAATCAATCAATCAATCAATCAATCAATCAATCAATCAATCAATCAATCAATCAATCAATCAATCAATCAATCAATCAATCAATCAATCAATCAATCAATCAATCAATCAATCAATCAATCAATCAATCAATCAATCAATCAATCAATCAATCAATCAATCAATCAATCAATCAATCAATCAATCAATCAATCAATCAATCAATCAATCAATCAATCAATCAATCAATCAATCAATCACACCGGTTTTGAAATGCATATAAAACGCATATATGTGTCCAAGTTAGACAGTCGATGTATGCTCTGCGCATCATGACGACACATGGCCTTGCAGGACCAATGCTACATGATGTTGTGCGAATGACCACTGTGGCCCGTTTGTTATATGCGTCACCGGCATTAAACACTGTTGTATAGTTTAAAGAGCAATGGCAACTTTGTTACCTACCTGTATACAGGGACGTAGCGAGACCTAAATTCAAGAGGAGGCAACTCCTCAGCTGTTGGCCATCGAAGTAAACTTCCATAATACTTGTCGCCTCACGAGTCACGACAGCGCGCCTGGTCGCCAGGGAGAGTCAACGTCGCAACATTATTACTTTTTGTTGATTGCTAACTATCTATTATTATTGTTAGAATTGCTTAGTCTTCTAATAATTGTGAGCTCATACTTGACTTGTCGTCATAACAAGGTTTCCAGATAATTTCGATCCACACAAATTCTGATCCTAGGCCACATTGTATTGTATTGTATTGTATTGTATTTGAACACTTGTTATAGCGCCTCAACAAGATTTCCCATTCAGAGGCGCTCCCGACTACTGCTGTAGTCGGAGTTTCACGCCGAAGCGCATGAGCAATTGCGAGTGAAGGACTTGCCCAGGGTCCCTACGCAGCGGCTTTGAGGTGGATTCGAACCCGCAACCCTCCAGCTGCAAGGCAACGAACATACCCCCAAACCACCGCGCCCCAGTATATTGTGTTGTGTTGTGTGTTGTATTGTTCTCCACGTTTATAATGCGACCGAGCCACCCGCAGTAAAGATCCGAGAAATTAATCTCTGATAAACCGACACATGTTGCCCTTTAACGACGCTGCGTCATTACAGAGATGTTTAGCGTCACCCTCCCCTTTATCCATATTTCAGAGTGGCACTACCATAGAATACGATCAGTGGCTGAGTTCTCGTCATAGATTTGTTTCTTACAAACTACATCTTACGGATATAGCAGGAGCTAACTCACAAATTTGGCGAAAATTTAAACTACATAGGCTGGATGGATGAGATTTAAAGGTGTCTAAACATGCCATAAAATTAGCGTTCCTTTAAGGTGCATAAAATCAAATATAATCTCCAACTCCACCGTCTTCTCATTTATCGTACCCTGGACGCAAAGTCATAGTATTCATCCATACATACATGCATCCATACATCCATGCATCCATCAATCCATCCATCAATCCATCAATCCATCCATCCATCCATCCATCCATCCATCCATCCATCCATCCATCCATCCATCCATCCATCTTTCCATCTTTTATGATATCAATTGATTAATATGGGCTCCTGGCCGCTCAACGTCACCTCTACAATCTCAGTGCACGCACTGTGATGAGGATGTGGGACGTATTTATAGAAAGTTTAAATGTTTAAAAGAGGTGTCGAATATTTCAGCAGCACTCTCCACGCATCCTGGGTAACCTACATTTTACGTGAATTGAATTCACTGCTCTTGCTTCTGAAGCATAATTTTAAGATTAAAAACCCATTTATTGAAAACGGGTACATTTATATTTGTTATACGAGGAGTGACGCAAAGAATTACGACAGAGGAAGTGGGTGCCTCTTTATAAGAAGTGCAACAGTGTAAAAAAGGTGTTGAATACTTCAGCGACCCTCAATGAATCTGGGTAGGCCAAGATTTATGGTGATTAAATTAACTGATCTTATTTCTGTAGCATTTTCCCCGATTATAAACGATTGATTGATTGATCTTTGTTTCGAAAATAGGAAAAGCAGTTGATTTTTGTCAGAAATGTGAGCGTTATGAGAAACGTTGAGAGGTGATTGAGCAGTGGAGCAAAACCAAATCGATCTATTTTGATGGCGTCTTTTATAAATAAATAACCTTAACCATAACCATAAATGCTATTGTTTTCCAACCAACAGAAACAAAGAATACAAGCATCACAAGTACAGTAGGCCTATGATAGATGGGAAAACAACGGGGATAGAGAACCCTAAAGGGAACAAGTCCCGACTTGTAGTCTCATCCTTACATCATTTCTGTACTCGAATGGCAGACCGAATAATTTTTTAATTCTACTATTTTTTTAATCCTTAACAAATCTTAACTAGTTAACTAGCACAGACAATATTATCAGAGCACATCGTTGGCGATGAAATAGGCACGCAATCTATATTTGAATAGTTAGGTACGGTACCTGTAGGCCTATGTCATTGGGGATGCTATTCCAGATTTTGGCCGGCACTTTTAATTTAGAACCTATGGGTTTTAGTGCGGGAGTATATTGGTCTATAAATAATAAGTAAGCCAATTGCTAACTTACACTGTGCCAGCCATTTGGAACGAGAGATC
This sequence comes from Aporrectodea caliginosa, assembly GCA_020284085.1. Lineage (NCBI taxonomy): Eukaryota > Metazoa > Annelida > Clitellata > Crassiclitellata > Lumbricidae > Aporrectodea > Aporrectodea caliginosa. The sequence goes on from JACEVL010000142.1 coordinate 872,465, forward strand.
TCTAGCGAGATTTTACCCCAGTTCGCTCATCTCCCTTCTCGCCTGTCCGTCTCAACACTCCTCCGCTTGCCCTCTCTCCTGCAGAATTTCAATCGAGACTGAAAACCAAATTCTTCCGTCTATCCTCGTTAGCCTTCTGCACCAGTTCAGGGTCACCATCACCAACGATTTCAACCATTGTCGTAATCTCCAAAACTCTAAAGCGCCACTCGAAATCCAAGCGCACAGCACCAGCTTATTCACGGCCCACTATAATAATAGTCAGAGCACATTGTTTCCTCGCCTTAACCCGCCCCCACCGGACTCTGACCTGGCACCGGATATAACCAAACGAACTGGATATTGTGTACTTGATATGACATAGCGTCGGTGAATAAGCTGGTTGCCTTGACGTGGCTTTCATCTGGCGCTGAGATGTTTGGTTGATTTTCATTTACGTAGGCTAACACTTCCAGTTGATCTTATTTTCCAATTTTTAAAACGTTTATCTGAGTCTCCAATATCATTATAATTTTCTGTTAAATTTCTGGACTTATTGGGTCTTTGTAGTTTGTAGAATCACACAAGGACTTGAATGAGATTGTAGGAATTGATGCGCCCGCTCAAACTTTGTCGCTGTGTCATAACAAAGATATTAGTTAGCATCGCCCTCCTCCTTTCTCCAGGCGTGGGACTGGCACTGCCAGAGTTCGAACAGTGGCGGAGTTCTTTGAATGTTGCTGTACATGTTTTAATATCAACTGTGATAGTAAAAAGATATGCAATTCGATGTCTTTAGAGATTATTTTAAAATTTAGATTAATTTTATGTTTTCGAAGTTCTTTGCCTTCTCTGACAGAAGATACACAAACAACGGATGGATCCAGAGTAACAACTCTCCACAGTTTAACGTCGTCCTATGGCATCATAGGCCGTTGACGACAATACAGAAAATATAAAATACAATCAAAACCAGAAACCTACAGCATCCGAACGACACCATTAAAGGTGTCAAACGGAGCTTTACAATTTCACTAATATTCAATATGTATTATAATTGTATGCTCTGTTAGTTAATGATATTTGTCAGGACATAGTAATCACGGACAGTATGAGATGAACTACTTTATATGTTGCAAAAATATTGAATATTAGTGAAATTGTAAAGCTCCGTTTGACACCAGAGTAACAACGTAATTTATTTATCATTTTATAGCATGTTCGAAAACTAATTTAAAGGTGTCTAAGAGAAGTCGTTTCCGAGGCGATAGTCTCGAATGTTTAAGGAAATATAACGTAATTGATCGTAGATTTGTAATAGCTTTTAATGCACACAATTTAATAAGTACCTAAGGAATATAGTTTGGGAAGCAAATGAATTGATACTGTAGAAAAAAGGCCAAATAAGTTCTAGAAGGGCTATTGTTTTTCGGTACAATGACCTGTAGTTTCGATTGTTTAGCGACATCTTGTGGTTGTCTTGACCATTGACGTCGATCTCATTTCCAAAAGTATGGGTTGACCCTTTTGTTGGCGACTGAAAAATTATTAGATTTACAGGCTGGAGTATCGAAAGTAGGTGATGTTAGAAAACGGAAAGGTGAACGAACTTTTTCGGTGACGGAACCTACATGTAACTGTTTGAACTATCTTTCTGTATCTCTTCATTCTGCTTTTGTAATTTCGGCATCAGCTTAATTAAGACTTGCTTTATCCAGCTGTCCATCATTACTGTTGGTCACTTAATGAGTCCCAATAAGGACGTTAATTTTCATTCAGAGCTAATTCTACTAATAAACGTTTTCTTTTAAGATTTTACGCACCTTTTTCATGATGTCCGTTCATAAAAAGAGCTGTAAAATACCAAAAATAATCTTTGTCGGCGGCAACGGCCTATGTTCTTTGTCGGCGGCAACGGCCTATGTTGTCAAAGTTTAAAACTTTCGATCCATCCAATCCGCCACTGTTCGCTTTCTGACAGTGCCAGTCCCAAGCCAGGATAAAGGAGGAGGGCGACGCTAATGGTCTTTGTTATCACACAGTGGTCGTTAAACAGTAGGCTAAACAAGCAAGCAAGCATCAGCTTCTTTTTTTTAACTCCGCCACAGTTTGCACTCTGACAGTGCCAATCCCAAGCCTTGATAAAGGAGGAGGGCGGCTCTAGTGTGGTCGTAGTTATCAGAGTGTCGTTAAACTGCAATTACAACTACTAATAGTAGCTTGTCCAAGAATCTCAGTCATTTTTAGGTATTGCATAAAGTTGTCTGACAAATAACATTTAATTATTTTGCTGTGACAACACATCACCGAAGAAGAAGTCTGCGATAAAGTTTTGTGGGTGAAATTTAGAGAGTATTTGATTTGATACTTTTTTGGTAAAAAGATAAGCATCCATTCATTTATAGACATTCCATGACTGCCACGACCGCTGCTAGGCACTCAATTTCATATCTTATAGCAAACATTTACAAAATCATTATTCATTCTGAATTTAGCCTAATTGATGTTAGTTGCTGCTGAGAATGCGCTGTGTCATTACAGTGTATTTCGAGATCTTGTGCAGCCAGCAGGGCTGCACTTTGTGCTAATGTGAAGGGTGTTTGACTTCTGCATATCCAGAATTGCTGTTCGTCAACGTTTTTTCTGAAAAGGTATATTTTATTTGTACTGTTAATTTTTATGTATATTATTCATTGTAGCCAAGCGGGAATCATTGTCTTTTTGAAGTGAGACCTTATAAAAACAATATGTTGTAAGGCAAATTAATATCGAAGTCATCGGTCCAAGTCACCGCAAGACGGCGTTAAATACCGGACGATAATGCATAAATAAATGGTTGGCTTCACAACGGAACAACACTGTAACCAGAATGCTCGCCGACGTCAGTTGTCGATTTCAAACACGTCCTTTTAAAGCTTAACTACTGCTATATAAAACGCGTATCAGGTTCAATTATTGAGTAACTCCGCCACTGTTCGTACTCTGTTCGTACCAGACCCAAGCATGGATGAGGGAGGAGGGCGACGTTAATGATCCTTGTTATCACACAGTGCCGTTAAACTGAAACTACCAGTACTACAATTATTGAGTCCACAGTTGGTTCGTCAAATTCTTGTAGGAATTTGAGCAACTAAATTTAAAAAAAATTGCTACGAACTGTTAACTAGTCAAAGATTCCAGTTATCAGATATAATAAATAATCCAAGCTATATTCAATGTAATATCTTCAAACAAGGTGAAGACGGGAATTTAAAGGACCTCTAAACACTTCTTCTGGGTCATCAATTCCAGTTACTCGCCGAGGAACCAGAGAAGCCAAAAAAAGCGATATAAGATCTTGTCAACTGCTGATGAAACTACGTCTGTGACTGCAGAGAAGGCTGGAGATGAAGGATCAAACGGACGTTATTTTTAAACACCTCTTTTAAGGTAATCAAATCTTTATATAAAACGCGCATAATAGAGCTATAATATGCCTAAAAATCTTTGTCGGCGGCAACGGCCATTGTTGTCATAAGCTGCCGTTAAACTGAGGACCCATCCACGCCCTGTTTGTTCCATTCAGTGTATTTGATTGTATTTAGTTAAATTTACTTTTGAAGTGAAAATATCATCCCCAGGACCTAACTAACCTAATCAAATCTAAACTAATCTAATAACTTCTGTAGCGCCGTTCTCATAAAGTCCAAAACATCGGTCGATGGTCGCTTCGAGAAAAGTCTTAATTAAAAAGTCACTATCCACATTTGAAGTGAGGTCGAAATCACGAACTGTAATATTGTCATCAGGATATCACCATATCACTCATATCTCGAAAGACTCCATTATCTGAATTCAAAACCCCTCTAAACATTTCTTCTGGGTCACGAATTTCGGTTACTCGCCGTTCTACAAAACCGTTTTCGCTTGCGAGGAACCAAAGGAACCAGAAAAGTGACAACAGTCCTTGTTAACTGCTGTTAAAATTACGTTTGTAACTGCAGAGGAGGCTGGAGATGAAGGATCAAACGGACGTTGATTTTATACACCTCTTTTAAGGTGAATGCAATCTGTATATAAACAGCGCAGGTATGTGCACTGATCAGTGTATTTGATTGCATTTAGTTAAATTTACTTTTGAAGTGAAATATCATCCCCAGGACCTAACTAACATAATCAAATCTAAACTAATCTAATAACTTCTGTAGCGTCATTCTCATAAAGTCCAAAACATCGGTCGATGGTCGCTTCGAGTAAAGTCTTAAATAAAAATCATTATCCACTTTTGAAGTGAGGTCGAAATGACGAACTGCAATATTGTCATCAGGATATCACCATATCAGTCATCACTCATATCTCGAATGACTCCATTGGCTGAAAATCCCAAAAATGCATTCACTTCTGAGGCAGCCATGTGTATGAAGTGTTAGCCTCTTCATTTTCTTAGCCTTGGCATATGGGGAGGGGGAGAGAGGGGCGGGTGGCCATTCCTCTCCCCGCCGTCTCATCTTCCCAACAACAGTGTATGATCAGTGTAATCGTTATGACTGAGTTTGTTATAGGGGCGCACATGGAGCAGAAATCTCCTCCAAATTTCTGCCCTGGAGGGGATTTGAACAACCGACCTCTCGATTAACAGACCAGCACACTAACCACTACACTGCCGAGCAAGACATAATCTGGACTTAATGTAGATAACGACAGCTTAAAACACACTACACGGGCCACACGGTAACCAAATTGATAAAACTTTCGTCCGGTTCCAGCCTCGACTGAGGCATTCATTGGGTCAGGACCTCAAGTCCACAACTGATCAGCGCCAAACAATTTCTGTCCTGAACTTCTTGACCCTGGACTAGACAAAAATTAAATCTTTTGACCTAACACTGCTCTAACTGATGTAATATGTAGTATTTTATTCTGAACAGCTCTTTTGAATGATCATATGCTGATATTTTAAAAGAATCAAAAAGTATGCACTATCTGTATTTTAATCCGATCATTAATGCTGTACTATGCCATACAAACTATTAAGAACTGTTCAAAAGAAATTTCTGTATTTTGGACACCTTTAAAATATCTATCATCCAAGCTATATATAACTCCGGACTCTGTTGCAGTCAATTCGTTTACATTCCTGAGGTTTTTGCGTGATCATCTGTTATCTCTTCGCATTGTGCCTGAGAGTCTAATACTGCCCTACCTGTGATAGTGCTAGTTCCAAGCCAGGAGACAGAAGGAGGGTGACGCTAATTTTCTTCTACAGCAGCGTCGTTAAACAGGAACAAAGAAGCTTCGATAAACATGTACTAAGCAGCTGTGCGTAAAGGACTTGAACATTGACCGCCTCGGTGGAAGCTCCACCTCATACTCTCCCTGTTAATATTTTAAAGTTTTGACCAATTATAGTTTCCAGTAGGCCTATTTAACGACATCTCATCGACGCCGACTTTGCCTTACCCACAGTGTACGCAACAGGCTGTTAGCTAATGGGATTTCAGAAATAAGCAACATCAAAGACACGGATCGAGAGTTTCTCGACATCTTAGGGCAACAAACTCGTTGACGTCAAAAAAATTTATTTTCAACAGTATAATGTTCTCACCGTTCCTACGTCATTATAAGTATTTAGTAATCTATTTATTATTGGGTAACAGTGCATTTGGTTTCATGTAATTTTGCTCACAGTTCTAATCTGAATCGGCCAATGTTGTCGAGCTCACTGTAGTGTCGGACTATGACGGCATAAAAAGAACTCTAGGGACATGTTGAGTGTAATAGAGAAGAAGAACAAGAACTAAAGTGGAGCGATGAAGAAGTGTGAGGAGGACGATTAAAAGAGTGAAAAGGTTAAACTGGTGTTTCATATAGTAGTAGTAGGACGCTATTTTCACGTTTAACAACACCCTCGTATCTATGTCCGAGTGCAGGGTAGGCCTATAATACAAGGCCGTTTACGTCGCCCTACCTTAGTCTTTGCAATATTCTTTATAACCTTTCCGAAGGTTAGGAAGTTGATTGTTAAATGAAGCTGTGTAATAACGAAGACGATTGCTCTTTTAGCGAAGATTCTATACCGCTGCTACCTGGGATACTACTCGTCAAATGGAAGGGAATTCAACGGTAACGGTGCTATGACAATTCAGCGAAAGACAATTCGGCGACAGACAATTTGGCGCGGTCAATTCGGCGAAAGACAATTCGGCGACAGACAATTTGGCGCGGTCAATTCGGCGAAAGACAATTCGGCGACAGACAATTCGGCGACAGACAATTTGGCGCGGTCAATTCGGCGACAGACAGTTCGGCGACAGACAATTTGGCGCGGTCAATTCGGCGAAAGACAATTCGGCGCCTTTTTAACCGATGACTCTACTCCCATTTCTAGTTACAGTTTTATCGCCAACAATTCAGGCAATGTTGTAAATGCGAAAGCGCTTTAATAAGTAGTTATCAAACGCATAGACTTGTATTCTATATATCTGGTCAATGATTGTGTATTAAAATTCGGCGAAGTTCTCTATTGTAAAACGTGTTCGCAGCTTGAGACAATTCCTTTGAAATTAAATTTCAAATCTAGCCTACTATGCTTAAACCCAACTTCTTTTTAAAGGTCAATTCAAATAACAGTAGGCCTATGATAAATATTTACATTTACAGTTGGGCCAATACAATCGCGGAAATCTTCTTATTTTCCTGAATCTAAATAGCTGCGCCGAAATGTCTTTCGCCGAATTGACCGCGCCGAACTGTCTGTCGGCGAATTGTCTTGCGCCGAATTGTCTGGACACCAACGGTAACAACACTGGCGTGAACAGCAGAGCATCCAGTAGGAAGCGAATTCGATACCCGTTACCTTCCCAAAGGTCTACTCAGTCTGTCATTCGCTAGGTGGTGTTGATAGAATGAGCAGAATGACATATGGGCGCCTTGCATGGCTGTTATACAGTTAAATTCGACTCTTATAATAACTTGTAATTATCCGTTCATGATAGTATGACTTTGTAATCACATTGCGTACTTGTTAGTTTGAACTAATTAAGAAGAATATTATTATTTATTATAATAAAATAAGATCTCTGATCAGACACCTCTAAATCACTCTCTTCCAGCGATATGAAAGTGCAATTTTCGTTTAATCGGTTGGTATTTAAATAGCTTTAAGTTAGAGAATGTCGACGCTACCGGCCGTAGCAGCCATAAAGTGTAATTTTAAAACATTTATATAGCACCTGTATAAAGTCTTACTCGATAGTCAATCCCAAACTGAACTCGCAAGACTACGGTAGATTGAATATTTTCAATTACTGGCTAAACAGAAGCAGAAAAAAAGCAAGGCGCTCACGTCGCAGTCTCTTACAGAATTCTGTTCCAGATAAAAAAAAGTCGACCACGGCGATGCTACCATGTTGCATTGCACAATTAAATGACGGAGGAGAAAGAGCTAAATCACCATGGACTGCACACTGAAGATATCCACGACCAAGGACAGATGGAACTGAAACATTATTCGTGTTTAACCACAAGGTGTCGCTAAACATAGAACACACGCAGCTCTTTAAGCTTTTAAAGCACTCATTTAACGAAACATCAGCGAGTAAATCTGGTCTCCTGGACGTAGCGTTTGTGTTCGACTGACAATTTCGGAGATTCACGTTACATTACAAACACCATTGTAGATACTAGTAATGTTTTTGCAGGAATATATATGCTGTACACCTCTTTTAAGAGAACAGTCATGCACATCACCTTCAAATAAATTCACTATTTTCTTCTATAATTATAGGTCTAAATCCTTGGTCCAGCTTTACTCACCTGGTAGACTTTTTTGAACTGGTCCAAGCATGCTATGCGGCTAGATGGGGGGCCAAAGTAGAGCGATGAGCAATAGTCAAGACGTATTATCTTGTAATCATCCGTTCATACTATAATTTGTAATCATACTGCGTACTACTAGAACGCAGTATGATTACAAGTCAATTCAGACTGACTAGTACGGTACTAGTCAGTCTGAATTAATAAATTAATGAATTAATACAGACTATTATTATTAATTATTTTGAAAAGTTTTCTGATTAGACACGTCTAAATCTCTTCCTTGTAGCGCTGTGAAAGTGTAGGTCCACATGTAATTTTCGTTTAATCGGTCAGTATGTTAAAACTATCGTTGCGCAATTAATCCAGTCGACAACATAATAATAATTATATGACTTTGACCCTCTAATAATTTAGCTGGTAACGCATGCCATATAGTTTGTAAATTATGCATTTATGGTGTGCAAAGATTCGACGAAATCTTCAAGATTAACGGCAGCGGTTCCAGAAACCTTAAACCGTAACCCTAGGGCTATCAAGCTTTTTTTGTAACACGGACTACCAAGGGGGTGGTTACCATCACCCCCTGGATTTCGGGCTTGGTTTCACATATCGTTTCTTGTAATACACGAATGGATTCAGCATTCAATTCTGTACAGAATGGTATATTTAGTTGTACATTATGTGATAGCAACTCGAAATTACATCATTTTTAACAAAGGCACCGATAATTAGCGATATTTTATATTATTGCGTACTTTTTGTACTTTTTGGATAGACAAATATACGATTATGTGTGTTTTGAAACTGATCTGTGTATCCAAGATACACAAATACATACCTACACATGTTTATATACGTATAAATATGCATCCATACATATATTCATGTACATGTATGCATGCGTACATGTAGGGCTACAATGCTGAATTCAGCCATTTTCACACAGATTACACGTATTATTATTTATTTTAATCACTTCCGGTTTTCAAAAGACAAACATATAAGTATGCAAATGAAGCCCTACATTCCCTCTAAAGAATGGTGTATTTATTTCTCTTCTGGGAAGAAAACTGAATACGCTACAGAGAAAAAAATAAGGGGAGTCCTTCCATTCAGCCATTTTTCACGCATATTACGGGTATTATTATTTATTTTGATCACTTCCGGTTTTCAGAAGACAAACATTTAAGTATGCAAATGAAGCCCTACATTCCCTCTAAAGAATGGTATATTTGTTTCTCTTATAGGAAGAATAGTCAATAAGCTACAGTCGAAAAACTAGGGGCGGGGTGGTATCCACCCCCTGGTGCCTCGGGTATACATCGGGTATAACTTTTGAATGGCGTGGGCTACCACCATGATGTTTACCTCAAAATGTGCGCCAATGAATCTGCTACAGTTACCTAAATTGCCAAAATTATATTCCATATGAAAATTTTTTTATGGCAACCACCCCCCCCCTTGGTAGCCCGATGGTTAAACGTCACTAAACACTCCAGCAAGTACAGTGATAAACGCTTAAACACCTTTAAATCGTAGTTTCATAATGCAATATAATTGTCATTTCATTGATTTACGCGTGTCTTGTAAAACTTCGTAAGACTGCGGAATTTATTCTTATCTACGTCAACTTCACCAAAGCCGGTCCCAAGCCCGGTTGAAAAAGGAAGAGGGTTAGGGCATGGGGTTAGCAACCCCATCCCTATAAAAAGAAAATACCGCTACAGAAACGACAAGAGTCGACCAATGTTCTGAAAGGAACGGAAGGAACTGAGAGAGACGTCAACGGTCCTTGAGGGCGAGGCCATTGAAGAAAACAGCAGTAACCTAACCCTATGCTGGCCTGACAGTCAGAAATGGGTATGAAGTGTTAGCGACTATATTTTCTTAGTCCCGGCATGTGAGGGCAGGTGGACAGTTCTCACCTTCTCCGTCATAACTTCCCACTGCCAATATATCGTCTGTGAAGTCGTTTTGCTTACGGGAGCAGAAATCGCGAAACAAAATTTTGCTTTGGCAAGGATTTGAACTGCACAGCACGTTAGTCGTCAATGTATCAATCAATGAAGCAATCATGATGTCGACTAGCAGACCCACATCTTCAGCAACAAAAGAAATAAATGTATCCTAAATTAGTTAGATAATCAGCGATGAGGTTAGGAAAGGTGCCTTTACCTGCTCAACCTTAACTTAACTTCACTTACCGTGTTTTTCCTTACTTTGCTTGAGCTTATCTTACCTCTGTTTTTACAAAAAAATCCGGCGTCTGCCTAATTCGCTTTTCGGTATTGAAACTTCTAAACGCGCATGCATTCATCTAGAGCCAGAGTCACTATCAGAAAAATTCCTTATGGCCCTCATAACAGCATATAGTGAACAGTATGGATCCAACCGCTGACAATGCGAAACCAAAGCGGGTTTTTGTGAATTATTATGTAATTATTCTAGTTCGATAGTGTAGCGGTTATCGAGATAGATGGTTCAATTCCCCGCTATGACAGAAATTTGGTTCGAGATGTCTGCTCCGTGTGCGCACCCTAATAGCCAACTCAGCTATAATGAGTACACTTTCTGTGGGAAGATAAGACGGCGAGGGAGAGGACTGGCCACACCCCCACATATGCCGAGGCTAAGAAAATGAAGTCGTTAACGCTTCATACCCATGGCTGCCTCAGCACTGCAGGCTTAAGGGGCTGTTCTTCGTCTTCCCTTCCATTTTCTTATTCTAGCATGAAACCACAACTACAGACAAGTATCTCAAGGTCCGACAGATTTCGATGTAGGCTATAATTGTGGCCATGCATTTTTCTGCTTTCCAGCCGACTGAGCCGAGATATTCTTCAACACGGGGCTCAGAAGTGCTATTTCTAGAAGTTTCTTTATTTTACATGCTTTCATAATTACTAGAGAGGCGATGGTAACATTAAGTATGAAGCGGGTTCGATACTTGCTACCCTCCCAATGGTCGACTTAACCTGTCATTCGCTAGGTAGCCTATCGTTAGTAAAATGAGCACACGGATATGATGGGCGCCTTGCATTGCTGGCATACAGTTAAATAAATGTAATATCTTGTGATCAATGCCCATTTATGTTATTATTGTTGGACTGCGCAATTGAAAGAGAACATAAATACATACATACATACATACATACATACATACATACATACATACATACATACATACATACATACATACATACATACATACATACATGCATACATACATGCATACATACATGGCGCCTACTTGCTTACTTACTTGCTTACTAATAAATAATCTTCTCATTACGATTTCGTAATTATTTTGCGTTGTCATGTTAACGTTTTCTTAAGCGATGACGCCATCATTGGACCCTTTGTCTTACGTCATCTTTAGACAGACGTTGTCATGGTGCAACGTTTCTCATTTCCTGAAAGAACTTCTTCGAACAGTCGCCAAAGCCAAGAATTTTAATAAGTGGTATACGCTCTAAAAATGTCAACACGGTCGACGTTTGAAATAATCGAATGAGCAAGAAATCTTCGAATGAGCAAGAATTTCAAGACGGTCGACTTTTTTTAAGCAACCACAGACAGCAAGAAAACAGCACAACGAACAGAATCTACATGTAATCGACAGCACAACGAACAGACCGTAAGTAGAAGATGGACCCATGAGAACTAGTTCGTTGCTTAAATAAACGTTCCATTGATGAAAATTATTTTTTGGTAAAATAGAAGTTGGGTCAGTTTTCATTAAATGGGAAGAATGGATTGAAGAAACACTTTTTAGATGAAATGGAAGCGGGATTGATGAAAGTTATAATGGACATAGGTAGACGGCTTACTTACAACGTCAAGCAGGCACTGAAGACATTCAAATAATTTAACAACCTAAACAGCGGGGTAACCATCCAGCGCTGCCTTCGGAAGCTCATCTTTGCCAGGAACAGAAATCATCTGACACTTCTGTTGAGAACGGTTTTTGTCATGACCTGACCCTACTGAGGTCAATGACGTAGAAACATAGAACCCAATTCACACGGACAACCTGAACATCTGGTCCGTTGAAGAACATTACCAGTTTTATAAAAATTTCTGGTTTATTCATTGCCACCAGCAAATCAAGAATCATGCCAGTGAATACGACTTTTCTGCCATTGAAGAGGCTGAGGTCGATAGCGAAGTTTGGACAGATGACTCGTCCACGGACCTCATTAAGGAGCAACCGATTGCGCGGACCTGTATTATAGCGAGTGACAGAAACGATTCTCGATGCTGCTGCCTATGGATAGGCTCTGGATCCTGTCGCCTATTGAGAGGCACTGGATTCTGTCGCCTCTTTAAACATGTCTTCTGTTCCAGGGTGCCAAAACCACGGCTCTTGTTCATAAGGTGCCGATTTCACAGACAATGAGTGACAGCTACCTGATTGATTCAGCCGATGTTATGGAAAGGCGCTGTATGATATCGCCTATGAAGAGGAGAGGGATCATGACACCTATGGAAAGGCGCTGAATCCTTTCGCCTATGGAGAGGCGCTGGATGATGTTGCATATGGAGAGGCGCTTGAAGATATAGCCTATGGAAGGGTTAAGATGATGTCGCCTATGGAGAGACTCTGGATCCTGTCTACATTTTTGAAGCTCTGGATGATATCGCCTATTGAGATGTTCCGGATGATGTCGCATAAGGTGAGGTGCTGGGTGATGACGCCTATGGAGTGGGGCTGAATAAAGCAGCCTACAGAGAGGAGCTTGACGCTGTGGCCTATGGAGAAGCGCTGCATGCTGTTGCCTATGGATAGGCACTGAATCCTGTCTACATATTTGAAGCTCTGGATGATATCGCCTATTGAGATGTTCCGGATGATGTCGCATAAGGTGAGGCGCTGGGTGATGACGCCTATGGAGAGAGGCTGAATAAAGCAGCCTACAGAGAGGAGCTTGATCCTGTGGCCTATGGAGAGGCGCTGGATGCTCTTGCCTCTGAAGAGACGCTGGATGCTGTTGCCTATGGATAGGCTCTGGATCCTGTCGCCTATGGAGAGGCGCTGGATGCTGTTGCCTATGGATAGGCACTTGATCACGTCGCCTATGGAGAGGCGCTGGATGCTGTTGCCTATGGATAGGCACTCGATCCTGTCGCCTATGGAGAGGCGCTGGATGCTGTTGCCTATGGAGAGGCGCTGGATGCTGTTGCCTATGGATAGGCACTGGATGATGTTGCCTATGGATAGGCACTGGATTTTGTCGCCTATGGAGAGGCGCTGGATGCTGTTGCCTATGGATAGGCACTTGATCCTGTCGCCTATGGAGAGGCGCTGGATGCTGTTGCCTATGGATAGGCACTGGATTCTGTCGCCTATGGAGAGGCGCTGGATGATGTCGCCTATGGAGAGGCGCTGGATGATGTCGCCTATGGATAGGCTCTGGATGATGTTGCCTATGGATAGGCACTGGATTCTGTCGCCTATGGAGAGGCACTGGATGCTGTCGCCTATGGAGAAGCGCTGGATGCTGTTGCCTATGGAGAGGCGCCGGATGTTGTTGCCTATGGATAGGCGATGGATTCTGTCGCCTATGGTTAGGCTCTGGATTCTGTCGCCTATGGAGAGGCGCCGGATGCTGTTGCCTATGGAGAGGCGCCGGATGCTGTTGCCTATGGAGAGGCGCTAGATGCAGTTGCCTATGGATATGCTCTGGATCCTGTTGCCTATGGATAGGCGCTGGATGTTGTTGCCTATGGAGAGGCGCTGGATGCTGTCGCCTATGGAGAGGCGCTGGATGCTGTTGCCTATGGAGAGTTGCTGGATTCTGTCGCGTATGGAGAGGTGCCGGATGCTGTTGCCTATGGATAGGCTCTGGATTCTGTCGCCTATGGAGAGGCGCCGGATGCTGTTGCCTATGGATAGGGTCTGGATCCTGTCTCCTATGGAAAGGCGCTGGATGAAGTTGCCTATTGATAGGCTCTGGATTCTGTTGCCTATGGAAAGGCGCTAGATGCTGTTGCCTATGGATAGGCACTGCATTCTGTCGCCTATGGAGAGGCGCTGGATGCTGTTGCCTATGGATAGGCACTGGATCCTGTCGCCTATGGAGAGGCGCTGGATGCTGTTGCCTATGAATAGCTCGTGTAGTGATGCGTGTCCCACAACGAACATGCTCCTCAGTCCTACTCCACGAGCTGCATTGGCTTCCTGTTGAGTTCAGAATAAAATTTAAATTGGACTGTTTGACCTACAAAGCCCTCAGCACCAGCACACCTACCTATATTCATTAAGGATCCTGAGTGGCCGAGTGGGTTGGTTCTTGCTGGTCACGCCGGCGCCCCGGGTTCGCTTCCCGGTCGGGTCGGTTTATCAGAGATTAATTTCTCGGATCTTTACTGCGGGTGGCTCGGTCGCATTATAAACGTGGAGTACAATACAACACACAACACAACACAATATATACTGGGGCGCGGTGGTTTGGGGTATGTTCGGTGCCTTGCAGCTGGAGGGTTGCGGGTTCGAATCCACCTCAAAGTCGCCGCGTAGGGACCCTGGGCAAGTCCTTCACTCGCAATTGCTCATGCGCTTCGGCGTGAAACTCCGATTCAGCGTTCGCGCAGTAGTCGGGAGCGCCTCTGAATGGGAAATCCGGTAGGGGCGCTATAACAAGTGTTCAAGTACAATACAATACAATACAATTCATGCACTACTAACTTCATACATCCCTCTTCGTTGCCTGCGATCATCAAGTTAGCTGAGCCACGATGCAGAACAGTTATGGGCATTAAATTTTGTGCATTCCACGCCTCTGCTCCAAAGGAATGATATCGACTACCACTCTCTGTTCGTAGCTCAAATTCACTTCCTTCCTTCAAAAAGCGGCTCAAAACTCAATATTTCTTCTTGGCTTTCGAGGATTTAGAATCTAAGTGCATCTTCACCTGGCGGCTGACTATCCGCGCCTCAGATTCACATTTCGGTGTGACCTTGCGCGCATTACAAATTTATTTAATAATAATAATGCAATTGAAACAATTCACAAGAACACAAATGACAGAAGACATAAATCTTAACACTCGGGCTACCAAGGGGGTGGTTACCACCCCCACCTACGTTTTTAAGCATAAAAAATTTTTGATATGAAATATAATTTTTACATTTTAGGTAGCTGTAGCAGATTCATTGGCGCACATTTTGAGGTAAACAACATGGTGGTAGCCCACGCTATTCAAAAGTTATACCCGATATACCCGAGGTACCAGATGGGGTGGATACCACCCCCCTTAGTTTTTCGACTATAGCTTATTGACTATTCTTCCTAGAAGAGAAACAATATACCATTCTTTAGAGGAAATGCAGAGCTTCATTTACGTACTTATATGTTTGTCTTTTGAAAACCGGAAGTGACCGTTTTCAAATGGACTCGAGCATTAGTACAGTTGCGTCCTGAGATTTTGCGACCACATGGCTTGTTGTTAACCTGTACAGTACATACTGAATTGTCGCTCAAAAAGTCTTGCAAATAGTAGTTCCACACTGCGCATTCTCGTTTTCCACCACTCACACTGAATACTTATAGCGAAATATTATGATATATTTAAACAGTCTAAGCTATAACAGAAATTGTTCATTGCAGAAAGACAATTTTCAAACAAACATTCGGTAACTTCCGTCCAATCGATAAAACCATTGATATGCAATAGTAACTATTAATAGACATCACTGGATAAAACATAAGTTAGACTTTATACAGCATAAATGAAACCATCATGGAGGATGGCAAGAGAAGACATTGATTAATGAATATTTATAGATATACATATTGATAAGTAAGATTACGCATTGATCTAAATAAACTTCCGTTTTAAATTGGCAATTTATTGCATGTAACCATCAACTTCAGTTTTTTTTTCAACCGCTGGGGATCTCTTTGTCATCCGCTACAGAGAACAGAGAGAGTGCTCGGCAGCCTCATCGAACGCCACTTAGACAGACAGGCACGTTCAGTCACGTTTATTTTTCATAGCATTTAGTAGCAATAGAGCTGGCATTCATGTTGACTGTAGTATGCTGACAATGGGTCTTGGTCTTAGAGATATTATAGAAACGCCTTCGACAGATAGTGTAGGATCTACAGGACTATGTGGGTCGCTATAATAGTGGAAGACGGACGTGAGAGCGGCATCGTAGAGATAGGCCATTAGCTCGATACAAGATGATCAGTGTTGCAATTCTGGCAGGCGAAAGAATACGCAGAATCGATGTCGAAGGAAATAGACAGATATAGGAGGATTAGGAATTATTGATTAATCTCGCTACGCATACGTTGATACAGAGCATGCAATACAGACGGCTGATCACTAATTTAATGGAGTGCGCATACCAAGCGTGTGCATTAGGAATGCGGCGTTTGCAGATCATTAGTATTTCATTGTAATTAGCAACTTCTATTGAGCATATTTCGACTGCATTAGGCATCAATCGTTGGCGATATATTGTGTAGCTGTGTTTCTGTAAGTGAGTTAAGAACAGTAGTACGGCATATTTGTGTTACGCAAACACATACTTAGGCCTATGTACAGGATGAGTAGTCTTTAATCAGTATAACACAGATCAGTGTAAGGCCATAAACAATTACATTTTCTTTAATAACTAGACATAACATAGAATCACTACACTGATATAGCGTGAAGCTAGGATTCATGGATTTTTATAGCGCCAATTTTAGGTACTATTAATTCTAAGTAATGCTTGTTGGATAGGGATCTAGAATTACAGCGACTCAAACTAACATAGGTTCTGCGACTTGAGATTAAAACAGACATCTGTTTCAAAATTTAGGCGTGTATTTTACTCATTGCGAACCATTTTAATTTGAATAATTAAATCCTTACAAAATGGCGGAAGCGAAGCCCCGAACAATTCTAAATCCTGCGCAAATTTTCGCACATGGGCCGGGAATGTCTGGTCCAGCTTTTTTTACAAGGAGCCACATGTATCCAACAGATTTAGTGTTGGAAGATGTTAAAGGAGATGACCAACAAGAGACCTCATTTATCGAGGAGAGGCCTACATTACAACAAGACCTGAATTCAGAGAATCCGTTGGCAACGAGGGCATTATCTCCAGAAAACGGGTCATTTGGAAGCGAAAGTCATTTATCAAGCTTGGAGATTGCAAATGCCAATTCCAATAATGGTCCAGGGAGCGGGCACAGTGAACTCGATGACGCGGAGTCATTAATCAATACTCGACCAACGAACACCCAAAGTCCAATTATCTTTCACGAAAGAGCGGTCGCCCAGCCGGTCCCGTTAGAACATCGCATTAACGTCCATCCATCAAGGCGGACCTACAAGGTATTGGTCAGTTATTATAATCATGCAGATTAATTATTTATATATAAAGCAGCAATACATTACGGCACGCGTACAGTTACATTTTTTGACAACTTGATTGAAATCCAAATGAATTTTAAACGACCAACGCTTGATGGGCATGTACTATGTCTTGCAAAGTCGCTAACCGTTCCAGCAAGGTGTGCAGTTTTAGCATCAATAAGGGTTCCTGCTCTTTATCTAAATCAAGCGGCTGTAGTACAACCATTGCTAATGAAACCAAGTCAAAGGTATCTCGTTGGAAATTCGCTGGTGCAACCTTCATCCAGACAAACAGTGGTGAACATTCTTAATCCATTTAACCAGACATTACGACTTCGAAGGAACTTGCCAATCGCTTTCATTCAAACTGTGACAGAGATTCATGAAACGTCACATCAACCGATTTCCACATCTGCTGACATCGCATCCTCCATAATACCAGAAACCGAGAAAAGGGAGAAAGTATTGAAAGAACTCGGAATTCAGTATGGCCAAGATAGTTTAACAGCAGCTCAACACAAAGCGTTGCAAGATCTATTGTATGAGAATCGTGACATCTTTGCAACAGGTTTATCGCAGTTACCTGGTACTTCCGTAGTCTCTCATGCAATTGAAACGAGTGGGCCAGCGAGTCGCGGAAGAGTTTACAGACATAGTCCAAAGAACCAGGCTGAAATCGAACGTCAAGTTAAGGAGATGTTGGAACATGGGATTGTAAGACCTTGCTTCAGTCTCTGGAGTTCGCCAGTCATTCTAGTGAGTAAGAAAGATAATGTAGCACCCAGATTTGTGATAGATTTGCGAGCACTGAATGCTCAATCAAAACAAATATTTTTTCCATTGCCTTCTCTCGAATCAATTTTGGACTTAATGGCAGAAAAAGAGCCTAAATACTTCAGCAGCTTAGACTTGACTGCAGGCTATTTACAAGTACCTCTTGAACCTAACTCTCAGGAGAAAACGGCTTTCGTGACGTCATCAGGATGTTATTGTTTTCAACGAATGCCATTCGGTCTTGCAGGAGCATCAGCATCTTTTCAACGTCTCATGCAGACTGTACTGAGGGCAGAGATCAACGATTGTGCTTTAGCATATCTAGATGATGTACTTATCTTCTCTCAGACATTTGAGGCACACTTGGCACATCTCAATCAAGTGTTCAGCAAATTACGAGCAGCCAATCTTCGATTGAACCCAAGGAAATGCAAGATAACCATGAAGGAAATCAAATACCTAGGTCATCTTATTACTAAGAACGGTCTGAGCGTAGATCCGGCTAAGACGGTTAAAATCAGAGAGTTTCCCACGCCTCGTTCCGTAGCAACACTACGTCAATTTCTGGGTTTAACAAATTACTACAGACGCTTCATCAAAGGTTACAGTCATCTTGTAGCTCCGTTGACTCAGTTGTTGCACAAGGACACTACATTCGTATGGGCCGAAACACACGAAGTAGCATTTCAAACTCTCAGAGACGAACTAACTAAATTACCAACGCTGAGCTATGCAAAGCTAGACCAACCATTTCATGTTCACTGCGATGCGAGCGGGAAAGCAGTGGGCTATAGTCTCACACAGATTGATCCAGGAACGAAAACACATCGACCATTGGAATTCGGTGGCAGAAATTTGACACCGCAGGAGCAAAACTACTCTATTTCTGAGAAAGAGTGTTTGGCTTTGATTGTTGCGGTTCGAAACTTACATCCTTACTTAGTCGGACAAAAGTTTTTTGTACACTGTGATCACATGGCCTTGAAATTTCTCAAAACAATAAAAAGCCGTTCAAACAGCAGGCTAAGTCGCTGGTCGTTACTATTGCAGGGCTATGATTTTGAGATTGAATACGTACCAGGAAAATCACACATAGTGCCAGACATTCTGTCTCGAATGGATCATGGGCCACCGCCAACAACAGAACCAGATGACGTGTTCCTAGATGATGATGTTTACATGGCCCCTGTGCATGAGTTATCTAAGAATCAAAGGACAGAGTGCGAGATTGACTATAGGTTGCCTTTCACATGTGCACCTGTACTAACGAACAATCAACAGACTGATGATAATACAGGCAATACAGGTACTACAGAGTGTACGTTGTTCAGTGACTCAATGCTCAAAGATGCTCAACAACGTTGTCCAGAATTGTCGCCAATAATTGATTATTTAGTCTCTGACATTTTGCCAGACAATAATTCTGAAGCTAGACGACTAATTCTCACAGCAGAGCAATTTGTGATACACGATGGTATTCTGTATCATCTGTTCCAAACCAGAGCGAAGGGAGCAGATAAAGTCAATCCATTCATTCGTCAACTAGCTGTTCCACAGAGCCTAAGAAAAGAAGTACTTCAAGCATGCCACGATGACTTGGGACATGCAGGTGAACAGAGATCATACCTGGTGCTGAGAGCAAGATTCTATTGGAAAAACATGTATTCAAACTTGATGAGATATGTACAATCTTGTCTAATTTGTCAACAATGCAAACGTCAGACGTGTCCACCTCGTGCATCCCTACACTGTCTTCCAGCCCCTCAACAGGTGGGTCAGCGTTGGCACGTGGACCATGCTGGACCTCTTCCAGTCAGCGACAACGGAAATAAGTACATTTTGATGTTTGTGGAATCGTTGTCCGGCTATCCTGAAATGATACCTGTGCGGGATACATCGGCGAAAACAACCGCTGATTGTTTGTTTCAATACATTTTCGCGAGACATGGACCGCCGAAGAGTTTGGTGAGTGACAGAGGAGCAGCTTTTCTATCAAAAGTGATGCAAGAACTCTGTAATAGGTTTAACATAAAACAGTTACACACCAGCTCTTACCACGCACAGACGAACAGCAGAGTAGAGAGACAATGGCCGATGATTTGGGCAGCGTTAAGGGCGTACTGCGAGGACCAGAATAGCTGGGAGCAAAAGTTGCCTAGCATATCTTACGCATTGAGAGCAACACCCAGCACAGCAAACGGATGGTCTCCCAACTTCATTATGCATGGGCGAGATCTAGAACTTCCATTACAAAGTGCTTTGACTCCTTCGTCAAAGGGTAGTCAAGGGATCGATGCCTATCTAAGAGAACTCTTGCCCAAGTTAGAGATTGTCAGACAAGTAGCATTGGATAACATTCGATTGGCTCAGCAAACTTACAAACATTACTACGATTTAAAAGACAGACCAGTTGCGTTTAATCCTGGAGACTTGGTGTGGCTAAACGTTCCTTTTACAACAAAAGGCGTTTGTACAAAGTTGCGGAAGAAATTTGTCGGTCCATTCTACATTGTTCGCAAAGGGTCAAACGATACCTATATTTTGCGAGAATGTGGAACAAACAAACTGCAATCAGCACCAGTTCATGTGAATCGATTGAGAGCTCATATTGAAGGCAGAGATTTTTTGCAAGAACGTTTTCGTGACTTAATGCCAGATTCAACACTGCCTTTGCCTCCAATAGACTCAACGAACAACAACGTTCAATCAAACGGAACAGCAACAACTTCTCAGCCTATCTCCGCAGCGGACGGCGACAGCAGAACAGATGATAATTCTCAGCCAACAATCGATACAACAGTCCCTCACACAAGCACAGACTCAAACACTGACGCAGATCAAGCTACAGACTCAACAGTCAAGCAACAAGCAAATCCAGTACCCTCAACGTCAACAGCAACAAACGATAATCAGCAATTAGCAGACAATTCCTCAGATTGGTACGACGCGACTAAGTTAATCGCATGTAAGGTACGATCTGGGAAACAATTTTACAAAGTTAGTTGGTCTGATGGTTCAGCTCCTACATGGGAACCAGCGCAAAACGTTACGCAGGCCTTAATTGATGCGTTCCATGTAACACACACTTGGAATGGCAAGCGACGAAAAAGGACATAGAGGGCAAAAACAGGAGTAAACAAACTCTAGAGAGTAGCAAAAGCATTTGCAACATTTTATTTATTAAAACATTGAACTTAGGATCTAATAAGTACAACATAATTTCAAAGTCATCTGATTGTAGAGTCATAAAGGCGCCTGTTTGTTATTTAATAGTGTCGGTGCAAAAAGATTCCTTATTTGAGCAGTAAGTGCACAAAATCTGTTCAAATTTATAACATCCAGGTTTTCTTTGCATAGGGACTAGGTAACAAGCTTTCTCTACAAGTCAGCACGCGTGTTCATAAGTAATATAAAATTAATCATTTTAATTATATTTTATTATCGAAGCATTTGGAAAACGAACAACATTATTGATGAAAAGCAGTGAAACAGCAAATTTTTAAAGAATTGCAAACGCAAAACAACAGAATATTTAGTAGCAAAAAACGAGTATGCATACGGAAAACAATTTTGTGGGGAATACAACAAGCGTTAGTCGTTTACCTATTCATGTTAAAGGTGCTTTTCAAATATAGGCTACAATTAGCATATTTTTATTCAACTTTGTTTGATATATGTTAATGCAAGTTAGCTAAGCAACGTCAACGTATGTGTTGTATTCACAATTCGAACAACAACAACAACAGCAAACAACAACAACAGCAACAACAACAAAACAGAGCTAACAACAACGATAACAAGCAAAACAAGAATGGTATTGAGACTCATACGAAATGGTGTATTATCATTGAACAATTTAGTAAAAAAAAGAGTGCTCAGGTTATGACGAAGCGTATATTGGTATTCGGTAATTGTGTAAGTTTGATATTGGTATGTGATTCAATTAACAAGAAAGTTGAAACGATTAAGTATTTAAATGTGTTTTGTGAGATTTTATGTACAGAGTTTCGTGTGTTGATTTTGTGGTTTAAATATACACGAATGACAAGTAATTAACTTAACATATGTTTCGATGTTTTATATGTTGTTATAGCATGTGGACACAGAGACTTTTATTAGCTATCTGTGGACTAGTCTTGCTCTCAGGATTGGTTTCCAATGAAACCACTCCAACATCAGTACGACGCCAAAACTATGGGGTGGTATTCCAACATCAAGGAAAGACGTTTGCAAATTCGGGATTTTGGACTAACACTTTTCATACAAAGTTGCCAGCTGTACCAACTAATGAAGAAGAAACAGATTGGTGCAATTTGGTGTCTTTCAAGAGAATTTGCACAGAATTCCCTGCATTAGTAAATATAACCTTGGCATTCAATAGCAATTCAAGGCAACAGTTGAGCCGCACACTGAGTAAAGCATACAATATGTTACCTCAGTCTGTGCTACCAACAAATTTTACAAAAGCCAAAAGATCATTACTACCTTTTATCGGGCAACTTGCACGTTCATTGTTTGGGACAGCGACAGAGGAAGATTTACAGATAGTCGTTGCTCATATGCAGGCCATCAGTAAATCACAATCAGCATTACTGTCCGGGTTTCAACGACACACAGAAACCATGTCATCTTTTGTGTCGTTGACCCAGGATAGAATAAATAATTTGGATCAATTAATAAAACTGCAATATGAGGCAATAGGCAATTCAATAAAAGCAGATCATAGATGGACAGAACAACATGGCACTAATCTTAATGTGTTAATGTACGAAATGTTTTCTTCAGTGTTTGATTTGGTGCCCCTACAGAACCAAGTTCAACAACTAGCAAAGGCCATTGAACATTTAGTTGCAGGAATTCTACCAGTATCATTCATAACACCTTCCCAACTCCGAGAAACAATAACTGACATCGATGAGACATTACTAGAAAGGTATGGCGGGATCCGAGTGCTACATCAAGAACCGTCTTTCTATTATAACCAACATGACTTCATTTATTTGAGAAACGATTCAGATCTTTATATTACACTGAAGTTTCCGTTGACAGACAGGCAACCTATCATGCTAGATGCTTACAATGTCATCATTTTTCCGGTACATTTTTTTAATACGTCATCGTACTCAACAATATTACAGACGGACATTCAGACATTCTTTATCTCTAATCGAGCTAACTACTTTGCGGAATCTTCGCAAGCATTTTCACCATTGGACAGGAATGCAGTGGATGTAGTAGTAGACCGTTCTAATCCTACTTGTTTATTAGCAATATTTCAGGACCAAACACAAAACATAAAATCCCTTTGCAAATTTCAGGTGATAGCTTCAGAACAAATCAAAACCGATCTCTATATTTTGGATTACCCTCAGATATTAATCAGGAATGCACCTTCCTTAAGAGTAACATGTCCATTTACGATGAAGACGCCAAAGGAGTGTGCATATTGTTTTTACCAAGTCCCTTGCGCATGTTCAGTACAAACCCCACGTGCATATCTACCTCCAAGAATTTCACATTGCAAGTTCGTTGAATATTTACCAATAACCAATCTACCAAAATTTCCAGTTAATCTAGCTTTATTGAATCATTTTTTAGTAATGACACTTTATCGGCTTTTGCTGCAGACACTCTGTTAAATCAGTCATTAATTGTTAAATTACCACCCATGAACTTTTTCAACCATACCTTTGAAGAGAAACTGGCAATAGATCAGAAACTGACATATCAACTGGACAAAGTAGTAAACGCAACGAAACAGGATCAAAAGATTTTTAGATCAATAATAGAACCGGTGTTGTCTGGAGATCTGGCGATACCGTCTGATTTTTTTTTCACCACACCAGGATACATAACAATAGCCAATCTTGTCGGAACCACATGTAATCTTGTTATCTCAGCTTATTTAGGTTACCACATGCGTATACATCATGCTGCTTTGACAGTTTTACAACAATTATTGCCAAGAGCTCATGCCTTTACACTTCCTGATTTGATTGCCACAATGCCCACTTCAACAACAATTAAACCACTATATTCATGATCACCAATAACAAAGATCCTGCAGCATGGGGTGGATATTTGATATTAATCGTCTTGATGCTTTATATAATCAAGAAAATTTGCAATTGCCGCAAACCTAAGTTCAACGGTAGCCCGGATTTTGACATTTGTTTTGAAGTCAAACTTCAAGGAAATTGTTTTTTTGTGACTTTACAAACAGTACCAGGATGTCCGTCAGATTATTTAACAACTGGATCAGTATTATGTTCACATGTTACAGTATCAGGATGGTTTAAACCCCAGTTGAATGTTGTTTGGGGAGATTTCAATATGGTAAACCGCCTTACCAATCGTCCCATTTACTTAGCGTCCCATTTTAAATTATCCTGGTGGCAACGTTTTCGTTTAAGGAATGTTTTTAATGATCACTATGCTTTGTTGTTGTTTTTATTTCATGCAAACAAGGGAATGTATGTGGCGATCTAAAGAGACGAAGTGATGACTCGAGGATGAAAAACATCACGAGCTAGATGTCCTTGACATCAACATCATAACTTCGTCCCGGAGTTAATTTCGTCGCCAGAACAAAATAGGTGTTCGGAAAGGTTTCGATCCGTACAAATCTGCAGACGAGATTCACTCCAGAGAGCTACACTACAATCTTTTGTCATGAGATCGTATATTATAATGTTGTGTGTTTATCTAATTCGTGTGTTATTGATGAAGTGTATGTTGAACAGAACATTTTAACAGTTTGATGTATGATGAGCAACAATTTTAAGAGATGTATGAACGTATATGAACAAATAAGCGGGTATAAACATTCATTGAAAAGACATTGATACAGTGTTATACAAGAAACGTTATATTCAAATAGCTAAATGTCGAACAAACATTATCTCAGGAAAATCGATGTTGTTCAACGTATATCTACAGATTAACGAGTAACGAGATACAACGTTAACTTTGATGTTGTGTTTAGATGTTGTGATCGTGGGTATTTTGCATTTTTAATTCGTAACTATGGAAAAGTGTATGACCAGATTCTTGCAACCATTATAAAATTAATATGCTAGTATAAGTATCGAACTCGGAGCGTTCGAATTTTGCAGACCAGGGGGATCTGTAATGCCGATAATGTGACGTCATCGTCATTAGCATATTATAAGAGTATAAGGAATATTATTATTAGTGTATTGAGGCAATCTATGGGAGAATAGAGAGTGACAGATAAAGGATTAATCAATAGTCAATGTATGCATGAGTGTAGCAAAGAGGCTGTGACAAAGCATGCCATTGGCTCATATACTAAGTATCAAATAAGGACAGAGAGGCATGCATTAACAGACACAGATACAGGAATGGTTGAGTGAAAGTAGGGACAGCCTTCGTTGGGCAAGCCATGATATGTGGAAGACAGATGATTGACATAGCATGCAGCGACCGCATATAAAAGTGAAGACCAGTGGATAAGAAGGGAGTTCGTTCGAGGAGTGGAGTTCGTTCGGAGTGCTGAGATCAGAGTCCGGAGAGAAGTCGAATTGGAGTTCGGAGATCGGAGAGAAGAGTGGATGAGTAGAGAAGACTAGCAGACGTAGGAGAGAAGTCGGCAGCATTCGTAGACGGAGACAATCTACTTATGTGAGGAGAACGTTTGAGGTCGATCATCTATTCGGGTCAACTGTTCTACTTGGTTACAAGGTATTGGTCAGTTATTATAATCATGCAGATTAATTATTTATATATGTTGTACATTGTTCAATGATGATTGTACTAATAATAATGTAACATGGAAAAGCAAACTCTTGTGTTTATGTAGAGTAGGAATTGACATTCAGTAACTTAGGCTAGATTCCCCATACATCACTTACATCAGATGCATCATTAACTCCGTTAGGTACTTAGTGAGATTAATATAAGCCTCTATATAAAAGGTCTTATACTCCCATACCTACATACAAACAACAGCATGTAATGTCAATAAAAGGCATGACAGCATTATCTATTGACGAAGTGTGAATCGATGACGCTGAGCAATTGTGAGTGAAGAATTTGCTGGAAGTTCCAACATAATAACCGTCTCAGAGAAGGGTCTTCGAACCCGTACTTTGCGCATTACAATGAGAACTGTAAGCAATAAAAATTGCATACAGTTATGCAGAAATTCATACAGTTATGCAGAAATATATCATTAAACGAATATCTTGTTGTTTTCTTATATAAAGACGGTTGAGACCGTTTTTAAGGTGTCTTAGTCGACGACTGCGGGTATATTCCTCAACTTCTGTTCAATCGTCTTAGGAAGGGCAAACCTCTAGGCCTACTTTAAAATATTAATAACAACAAAACTGCTACCAGGAATCATAATTACTATCATCGTCATCGTTGTCGTCAGCGTCAACATCATATTCATCATTACTATCATGCATTTATTTAGCTGCACTATCTATTGACGAAGCAACAATCGATTGACGCGCAGAGGTCCTGAGTGAACGATGGGGTCGGTAGCCGCTCGTCACGCTGGCGGCCCGGGTTCGCTTCCCGGTCGGTCGGTTTATCAGAGATTAATTTCTCGGACCTTTACTGCGGGTGGCTCGGTCGCAATGTAAACGTGGAGTACGAGGTTGCTTTCTGCCTCCGACACTAATCATCTTCGATATGAAAAAGTGTCGTTAAGCCGAAATACAATCGATTGACGCTGAGCAATTGTGAGTGAAGGACTGGCAGAATGTTCCAACAGAAGACCATACTTACTTACTTACTTAACAACCGTCTCAGAGAAGGGTATTCCAACCCGTACTTTGCGCATTACAATAAGAACTGCAAGCAATAAAAATTGCATACAGTTATGCAGAAATTCATACAGTTATGCAGAAATATATCATTAAACGGATATCTTGTTGTTTTCTTATATAAAGACGGTTGACACCGTTTTGAAGGTGTCTTAGTCGACTGCGGGTATATTCCTCAACTTCTGTTCAATCGTCTTAGGAAGGGCAAACCTCTAGTTTAAAAAATTAATTACAATAAAACTAGCCTACTACCAGAAATGATATTAACTATCATCGTCATCGTTGTCGTCAGCGTCATCATTATGATCATCATTTCTATCTTGCATTTCTTTAGATGCACTATCTATTGACGAAGCAACAATCGATTGACGCTGAGCAATTGTTAGTGAAGGACTGGCAGAATGTTCCAACAGAAGACCATACTCTTACTTACTTAACAACCGTCTCAGAGAAGGGTCTTCGAACCCGTTTGTTGCGCATTACAATGAGAACTGTAAGCAATAAAAATTGCATAGAGTTATGCAGAAATTCATACAGTTATGCACAAATATATCATTAAACGGATATCTTGTTGTTTTTTTATATAAAGACGGTTGAGATTGTTTTAAAGGTGTCTTAGGAGACCGCGGGTATATTCCTCAACTTCTTTGCAATCGTCTTAGGAAGGGTAAACCTCTCGTTAAAAAAATTAATTACAATAAAACTAGCCTACTACCAGAAATGATATTAAGTTTCATCGTCATCGTTGTCGTCAGCGGCATCATTATGATCATCATTTCTATCTTGCATATCTTTAGCTGCACTATCTATTGACGAAGCAACAATCGATTGACGCTAAGCAATTGTGAGTGAAGGACTGGCAGAGTGTTCCAACAGAAGACCATACTTACTTACTTACTTAACAACCGTCTCAGAGAAGGGTCTTCGAACCCGTACTTTGCGCATTACAATGAGAACTGTATGCAATAAAAATTGCATACAGTTATGCAGAAATTCATACATTTATGCAGAAATATATCATTAAACGGATATCTTGTTGTTTTCTTATATAAAGACGGTTGAGAACGTTTTAAAGGTGTCTTAGGAGAACGCGGGTATATTCCTCAACTTCTTTTCAATCGTCTTAGGAAGGGTAAACCTCTAGTTTAAAAAATTAATTACAATAAAACTAGCCTACCAACAGAAATGATAATAACTATCATCGTCATCGTTGTCGTCAGCGTCATCATTATGATCATCATTTCTATCTTGCATTTCTTTAGCTGCACTATCTATTGACGAAGAAACAATCGATTGACGCTGAGCAATTGTGAGTGAAGGACTGGCAGAATGTTCCAACAGAAGACCATACTTACTTACTTACTTACTTAACAACCGTCTCGGAGAAGGGTCTTCGAACCCGTTTGTTGCGCATTACAATGAGAACTGTATGCAATAAAAATTGCATAGAGTTATGCAGAAATTCATTCAGTTATGCAGAAATATTTCATTTAACGGATACCTTGTTGTTTTCTTATATAAAGACGGTTGATACCGTTTTAAAGGTGTCTTAGTCGACTGCGCGTATATTGCTCAACTTCTGTTCAATCGTCTTAGGAAGGGCAAACCTCTCCTTTAAAATATTAATAACAACAAAACTGCTACCAGAAATCATAATTACTATCATCGTCGTCGTTGTCGTCAGCGTCAACATCATATTCATCATTACTATCATGCATTTCTTTAGCTGCACTATCTATTGACGAAGCAACAATCGATTGACGCTGAGCAATTGTGAGTGAAGGACTGGCAGCAGAATGTTCCAACTGAAGACCATACTTACTTACTTACTTAACAACCGTCTCAGAGAAGGGTCTTCGAACCCGTACTTTGCGCATTAGAATAAGAACTGTAAGCAATAAAAATTGCATACAGTTATGCAGAAATTCATACAGTTATGCAGAAATATATCATTAAACGGATATCTTGTTGTTTTCTTATATAAAGACGGTTGACACCGTTTTGAAGGTGTCTTACTCGACTGCGGGTATATTCCTCAACTTCTGTTCAATCGTGTTAGGAAGGGCAAACCTCTACTTTAAAATATTAATAACAACAAAACTGCTAACAAGAATCATAATTACTATCATCGTCATCGTTGTCGTCAGCGTCATCATTATGATCATCATTTCTATCTTGCATTTATTTAGCTGCACTACCAATTGACGAAGTGTGAATCGATGACGCTGAGCAATTGTGAGTGAAGAATTTGCTGGAAGTTCCAACATAATAACCGTCTCAGAGAAGGGTCTTCGAACCCGTACTTTGCGCATTACACTGAGAACTGTAAGCAATAAAAATTGCATACAGTTATGCAGAAATTCATACAGTTATGCAGAAATATATCATTAAACGGATATCTTGTTGTTTTCTTATATAAAGACGGTTGATACCGTTATAAAGGTGTTTTAGGAGACCACGGGTATATTCCCCAACTTCTTTTCAATCGTCTTAGGAAGGGTAAACCTCTCGTTTAAAAAACTAATTACAATAAAACTACTACCAGAAATGATAATAACTATCATCGTCATCGTTGTCGTCAGCGTCATCATTATGATCATCATTTCTATCTTGCATTTCTTCAGCTGCACTATCTATTGACGAAGTGTGAATCGATGACGCTGAGCAATTGTGAGTAAAGAATTTGCTGGAAGTTCCAACATAATAACCGTCTCAGAGAATGGTCTTCGAATCCGTACTTTGCGCATTACAATGAGAACTGTAAGCAATAAAAATTGCATACAGTTATGCAGAAATTCATACAGTTATGCAGAAATATATCATTAAACGGATATCTTGTTGTTTCTTATATAAAGACGGTTGACACCGTTTTGAAGGTGTCTTACTCGACTGCGGGTATATTCCTCAACTTCTGTTCAATCGTCTTAGGAAGGGCAAACCTCTACTTTAAAATATTAATAACAACAAAACTGCTAACAAGAATCATAATTACTATCATCGTCATCGTTGTCGTCAGCGTCATCATTATGATCATCATTTCTATCTTGCATTTATTTAGCTGCACTACCAATTGACGAAGTGTGAATCGATGACGCTGAGCAATTGTGAGTGAAGGACTGGCAGAATGTTCCAACAGAAGACCATACTTACTTACTTACTTAACAACCGTCTCAGAGAAGACCATACTTACTTACTTAACATACAGAAATTCAACACCTCCACGTGGTGCAACATATCATTAAGCGGATGGATAGATCCACAGTTTAACGGTAGCTTATGACAACATATGCCGTTTCTGCCGACAAAAATTAGTTTTGTCATATTACAGTTCTTGCGAATTAATCACATTAGACGGATATGTTGTTCTTTTCTTTTTTAAAGACGGTTGAGACCGTTTTAAAGGTGTTAGGCGACTGCGGGTATATTCAGTAATACAGAAATTCAACACCTCCACGTGGTGCAACATATCATTAAACAGATATCTTGTTCTTTTCTTATATAAAGCGTTTTAAAGGTGTCTTAGGCGACCGCGGGTATATTCCTCAACTTCTTTTTAATCGTCTTAGGAAGGGTAAACCTCTCGTTTAAAAAATTAATTACAATAAAACTAGCCTACTACCAGAAATGATAATAACTATCATCGTCATCGTTGTCGTCAGCGTCATCATTATGATCATCATTTCTATCTTGCATTTCTTTAGCTGCACTATCAATTGACGAAGTGTGAATCGATGACGCTGAGCAATTGTGAGTGAAGAATTTGCTGGAAGTTCCAACATAATAACCGTCTCAGAGAAGTGTCTTCAGACCCCTACTTTACGCATTACAATGAGAACTGTATGCAATAAAAATTGCATACAGTTATGCAGAAATTCATACAGTTATGCAGAAATATATCATTAAACGAATATCTTGTTGTTTTCTTATATAAAGACGGTTGAGACCGTTTTTAAGGTGTCTTAGTCGACGACTGCGGGTATATTCCTCAACTTCTGTTCAATCGTCTTAGGAAGGGCAAACCTCTAGGCCTACTTTAAAATATTAATAACAACAAAACTGCTACCAGGAATCATAATTACTATCATCGTCATCGTTGTCGTCAGCGTCATCATTATGATCATCATTTCTATCTTGCATTTCTTTATCGGCACTATCAATTGACGAAGGGATTCCGTCAAAGGAGAGACATCGATGACCCAAACCATTGCCAGACTTGAAGCTCTAAAGATGACATACAGAAGTTAGCGCATCGATACTAACTTCTAAAGCTCAGGAGTCTAATGCACAAGGCATCAAACGATGACGCACCTAAATCAAGCCATAAACAGGTCAACATGCAGAAGATCAGTGTGTAAGATAGATAGGTAGCCTATGGTAAGCAATTTGAAAGATGTAAGTTTTAAGTTGAGAGCAAAAAGACACAAGCGACTGAACACAACGCGCGCGCGCGCACACACACACACACACACACACACACACACACACACACACACACACACACACACACACAGAGACAGAGTTATCAGAACGGACAGACACAGGGACAGAGATTCCAAAAGTAGGTCCAATTTGAATATAAGTATTTGCTGAACAGGAAGCCAATGCAAAGATTTAAGCGGTCTTTCTTCATACTTGGATGTACTTCTCAATCAGTAATGAACTCTACAATTTCAGCATGTTTGATATGCTAGTACTGGTACGAAGCGAGTTACAGCAAACTAGACGGCTGGAAACAGTGCTTATGCAATAGATATCCTTGCCGACATGGACACATAACACCTAATTCTGCGCATATCACATATGAACATATACATTATGATAATATATTCTGTTTACATAGTCAGTTAGAGACGTGGTAGAATTGAAAACAACGTCTAAGTTACACGAATCCCTCAAAAGAATAGGATTACATATTGGCGACTTCACATTTCCTTGCCTCGGCGTATGAGGTTTTTTGGTCACTCCTCTCCTTCGCCGTCTGAATCTTACGCTGATGTGCTCATGAATGGAAATCGACTGCATTATAATATTGAGATGGTCGCTTTGTGACGGAGGGCGACCAACAGCGCCACCTACTGTTTGCTCCGAAATTATTGCTTAATAAGTGGAGGTGAGGTCTTTGTTGACACGCAAATGTCATTCCTACTTACGTGCATTGATGCGAAGAAAATTCACCACGACCGTCAGATGTCGCTAAACGCTCGATACTATAAACGAAGGTATATTATATATATTATATACTATGCGTTAACCCTAGGGCTACCAAGCTTTTTTTTGTAACACGGACTACCAAGGGGGTGGTTACCACCCCCCTGGATTTCGTGTTTGGTTTCACATATCATAACTTGTAATATAGCAATGGATTCAGCATTCATTTCTGCACAGAATGGTATATTTAGTTGTACATTATGTGAATGCACCTCGAAATTACATCACTTTTAACAATGGAACCCATTAATTAGTGATATTTTATATTATTGCGTACATTTTTTACTTTTTGGATAAACAAATATAAGATTATGTGTGTTTTGAAACTGATCTATGTATAAAAGATACACACAATCATCCCTACACATGTTTATATAGTATAAATGTACATCCATACATATATATCCATACATATATCGGTTTACGTTGTAATGCCGTATTCAGCCATTTTCACACAGATTACGCGTATTATTATTTATTTTGATCACTTCCGGTATTCAAAAGACAAAGATGTAGGTATGCAAATGAAGCTCTACATTCCCTCTAAAGAATGATATCTTTGTTTCTCTTCCAGGAAGACAAACGAATACGCTACAGACAAAAAACTAAGGGGGGAGTCCTTCCATTCAGCCATTTTTCACGCATATTACGCGTATTATTATTTATTTTGAACACTTCCGGTCATCATAAAACAAATTAATGAGTATGAAAAAATAGCACTACGTGTCCTCTATGCAACGGCATAATTTATTTCTCTTCAAAAATAAATTATGAATACGTTATAATCGAAAAAACATGAAAAATTTGTGAAAGTGTAACCTAGTTTCATATATTTTAATTTATTTTGAGCACTTCCGGTTGTCTCAGGTGAACTCAGTGACCATAGAAATGTAGCCCCACATTCCCTCTATAGATTGGTATAATTTGTGTCTCTTAATATTAAATGACGGATAAGATATAGTCGAAAATCTAGAAGGGGTGGTATCCACTCCCCTCTGGTACCTCGGGTATATTGGGTATAACTTTTGAACGGTGTGAGATATCATCACACATTTTACCTCAAAACGTGTGTAAATGAACCCCCTACAGCTTCCTAAAAGGTCAAATTTTGATTCCATACGGAAAAAGTTTGAGATGAAAAAAACCTAGGGGGGGTGGCAACCACCCCCCCCCCTTGGTAGCCCGAGGGTTAAGGATTTATTTAGACACCTTTAAATCGATTTCCATGAATATATATACGCTCATGCTCACATTTAAATTTTAAGAGTATTGTCGTCAACGGCCTTTGATGTCATAAGACGACGTAAAACTGTGGAATAATTGAATTTTGACTAATAGGTACCCAATTGGAAAAAGTGTTGGTTAGTACGTTGTTAACTGGTCCAGCAAAGACCAGGCCGCTAATTAATCTAATCGAAGAGGCGACCTTTGATACGCGTATGTATTAGCGATTAAGTATTTCTTGGCCTCGGTGTATGAGGGCGAATGGCCAGTCCTCTCCCTCGCCGCCTTATCTTTCAATCCAGTGAACGCGGTCGTTTCTTTCGGCTTCGCAACTGAATTACTTCTTCGCTTAGTCTTGTAATTTGAATCTTTTGGTTTCCTTGGCGTGTCCACATATTTAATATCTGTGGAAACAGGAGGTTGAATCGAGAAAAATCTAAAACGATGACATGAAATACAGATAAAAAGAGGTGCAAAAGATATCGACAGTTGATAGATTAAGGTAGATGGTTTTTATCGACGTCTTGTTGTTGCCATTGTTGTTTATCTCGTCATCATCATCGTTAGCCTATTGTATGAATTTAAACACGATCTCACCATAACACAAGCAACTAAGCAGAACGGACAGGCAACCAGAGAGAGAAATAGAAAGACAATGACAGACAGAGACAGACAGAGAGAGGTAGCGCAACGTGCAGATGCAGGAAGAGTGTTCCAAAAAGTAGGCTAGGTCCAGCTTGTGAAAGAGAACGTTCACCAAGAACAGTTTGTTGGTACGAGGGAAATGCCACCAGAATAGCCTTTAAGTCTGATGAATTACAGTTTAATACTTTATAAACTTTAAGCTCCAATTTATTTTGAACGACGATGAGTCTGGGGATAAGAGAAATTTGGTGAGCGGTTACCACTTCGCTATTTTTTTGCATTATAAAATAGGACTACTAGACGTAGCTATCCGGCTTCGCACGGGTTATCTCTACCTTTATATATCGTTCCCGCTTGATTTGCGTAGTTACCTTTGGCTGGTACTCACCAGGTACACCCGTGCATTTAAATTTTCTCTATCCTATATATCGTTCCCGCTGTATTTGAAATGTAAAATGTAAACCTTCGCTTTTTCTATCTTCTTCTTTAAGTTCTCTTCCCTTCGGCAGGTTCCAACTTCCAATGACGCCACTCTTCTCTGTGCTTTTTCTATACTGACCGAATAATAGCCTGGACCCTGCTCATTTTTCAACCCGTTACCACCGCTCGCCCGTTTGAATGGACACCACGCCATTTAGTATCCCCGTGCAAGGACCGTGCTATCCCAAGATTTAAATTTATGAAAATAAGCCAGCATCGTGAAGCGAACTTCGATCCGAACGCTCTGTATAATACCATAGAGACGTATGAGACTAAACATAGGCCTGCGCATGTCTTACCAATTTAGCTAGATGACGTCTTTGACTTGTCGGAGAAGTCCCGAAATGCCTTGCGAATGCAGTATTATAGGCTGCCGTGGGACCGTATGATGTTATGAGAAATCAGAAATGGCGATGTAATTTTGCAGCGGTAGTCCGATTCAAAATTTAAAATGTCCGTAGATCAGCGTTTAAAGTAAATTGCGAGCTGAAAATAGTCGCGTTTACCAACACATGCCCGTAGTAATGTTTTGTAAAAAAATTTCAAATCGCTAAAGCGTTCCCTTTTGGAGCCTTAAGACTACAGACAAACAAACATACAAACAAACAAACGGAAGGACAACGTAAACAAACTTAGACTTATAGTATAGATAACGTACTACATGTAATACTATACAATACAATACCACTACACCTGCATTTTGATATTGCCCTTCTTCCAAAGTTCAGAAGTGCACACACAACCATATGGCAGAACATCGAAAACGGTGAGCAATTGGGAGTCAAGGTCCCTACACAGTGACCGCCTCAGAGGAGGATCGAACCCGTACTCACCGCTCTAACCATTCGGCCACTGTGTCTCACATGCCATACTTGCCTCAGTATAATAAGGTTTTTGGTTCGACATAATACCAACTGAAAACACTGCGAATTATCAACTAATTAATTTACTCTTTAATACCCTAAACGTACGTTGCGCCTCTATTTATTAAGCGACAGTCTTATTTATTCAGGTGTTTAAGGATTGCCGTTTTTTCGTCGAACGTTAAATTGTTTGTAACAACTTACACTGTAGTGGCCATATTATTATGGTCAAGGCTAAAAAACCAGTTATTTTCACATTTCGCACTTATTTTATGCAATCAAAGGACTGAGAACATCATATAACATACCAAATTACCCAGCCGATATAGTGCAGTGTCCCTAGTACTTAGTTGAAAGACCTTGGGCCTTTATTAGAGCCTTTATACGTTTTGGCATAGTCTTATAGTACTTTGCGATAAGTTGCGGGATTTCCTCATTGCGATGCCACACTTCAACAATTCGTTCGATTAGCCTAGTTGCCGTTTGTTAGTGGAGACGACGTCGTTGACTTTGTCCTTCAAGTTATGCCAGATTCCTTCTATTGGGTTCATATCCGTATTATTGCCCGGCCACGGAAGAACCTCTAAACCAACGTCATTGAAGAAATTCTTTATCAGGTTCGCTGTGTGGCAAGGTGCACTGTCCTGCATGAAGACACAGTTCCCATCTGGAAACCAATCGTTTAGCTGGGGCAGAGGACATTTCTCTAGGACAGTTTTGTATTGTTCTGCGTTCATAATGCCATTGACAACGAAGAGCCGACCGGGACCCTTCACAGAGACAACGCTCCACACCATGACTTTTGGCGGATGCTTAACTTTTTCCACGAGGCATTGCGGTAGGAATTCTTCGCCAGGCTTCCTCCTAACATAGCAACAGTTGTCATCCAGAATTTCCAGTGTTGATTCATCGGAGAAGCAGACCTGAAACAATCATACAGTATGGAGGCTTGATTAGGGTCAGGATTATGGTTCGGGTTATGGTTACCTGTGCTACAGTACAAGTAATAATAATACTGTACCTGTATTGTTACTATTATTATTATAATTATTATTATTTATTAATGTACTGTACATGTACAGGCTACACGCTGTTAATACTGTACAGTATGTACTGACTAAAACATACCCTTTCCCAGTCTTCCGTTGTCCAATCTTTAAACTGCTTTGCCCAATCGAGTCTTTTCTTGATCATGGCAGCGGTTAGTTTTGGCTTCTTGCGAGGTCGGTAAGCTCGTAGACCAACATCCAGTAACTTTCGTCGCACAGTTCTTGCACTCAGCTGAACTCGTCTCCACTAACAAACGGCAACTAATCGAACGAATTGTTGAAGTGTGGCATCGCAATGAGGAAATCCCGCAACTTATCGCAAAGTACTATAAGACTATGCCAAAACGTATAAAGGGTCTAATAAAGGTCCAAGGTCGTTCAACTAAGTACTAGGGACACTGCACTATATCGGCTGGGTAATTTGGTATGTTCTCAGTGTGTTACCGTATATGATGTTCTCAGTCCTTTGATTGCATAAAATAAGTGCGAAATGTGAAAATAACTGTTTTTTTTAGCCTTGACCATAATAATATGGCCACTACTGTAAGTTGTTACAAACAATTTAACGTTCGACGAAAAAACGGCAATCCTTAAACACCTGAATAAATAAGACTGTCGCAGCGTCGCTTCATAAATAAAGGCGCAACGTACGTTTACTGTAGAAATGACGATGAAACTTTCCAACTCAACGACTGCCCGTATACTCTGTAAGTGCCAGTCCTAAGCCTGGATAACGGAGGAGGGAGACGCTAATAGCCTTTGTTGTGACACAGCGTCGTTAAACAGCAACTAGCCAACCAAGGAGCTTTCACAATCAAAAGACGCGGTGTATTAATTATCTCTTACAGTCAGTAATGATTCCTCTGTAATGCAAGAACCAAACAGTACGAAGATAAGTAAGAATTAATAATACGCGACTTCACAGATTTCAACCACTCTATAATGAAGCGTATTATAATGCTAATTACACCCTAGCGTCTCCTATATCTTTTTAATTGTTTGACTCGATAATATTTGCATCAGAAAATTATTTCACCCAAACATCCAGATAATTTCTCGTAAAAATTTAGAAAAATCCGGTATGGTGACATTGGTGAGGCAGGATAGATTTCAATGGCCTTCACTCCGTTAACTGAACTCAAATTATTGTATGTTTAGACACCTTTAATTCGCTCGTTTCCAACGCTATATATATTGAATTTTCGTTTAATCTCTGATGACCCATCCGTTGCTGCTATACGATGCATGTTGTTTGTAGGAATGAAATTTCTGACGAAAACAAACGCTTTTGTGAGATAAAATAAAATGTGCAATAATAGGTGTTCTAATACACATACAAATTATATAAATTCTTAAATGGCTAGTCAATCAATCAATCGAAATTTATTTGGCGCTTTTTCGAGATCTCAACTCAGAGGCCGCCAGACCCAGGCTAGGCCGAAGAGAACAGTCTTCAGCGACTGATAAAGCGAAGAGGATCTCGCACACACGTAGAATCCAACGGGAGGCGAAATTTCTGAAGCGATCTTCCACGTAATTCCGCAAATTTATACCAATCATCCACCAATATCTACTATCACTCACCATCCTCCGCCTCGGACTCCTTTCATTGTCACCACACAGGCTTTCCACTCCAAACTAAAATCTAAGCTGTGCAAGAATTTCTACTCGCATCTGTTTACACTCCTCCACCTTACAAACAAATCGTCCTAAACGACATCCTCCTACCACTTCGTCTGCCTCCTCCTCTGCCTCTTTCTCTCTCCTCCTCTGCCTCCTTCTCTCTCCTTCTCTGCCTCTTTCTCCTTCAACCTCTGCCTCCTTATCTCTCCTTCTCTGCATTCTTTTCTCTCCTTCTCTCCCTCCTTCTCTCTCCTTCTCTCCCTCCTTCTCTCTCCTTCTCTGCCTCCTTCTCTGCCTCCTTCTCTTTTCTCCTCTGCCTCCTTCTCTGTCCTTCTCTGCCTCCTTCTCTTTCCTCCTCTGCCTCCTTCTCTTTCTGGTCTCTCTGGCAACTGGACTTAGAGCTCCATTTGATATACCCCTCTGACTCAATGCAGCGCTGATTAACAGCTGATGCCCAACGCTAACATTTGTAGTGGCGCTTTATTAATTTTGAAGTTTGCGATTACGATTACTTTTACAAGTGTTGTCGAGTCTGTTGGCCACATTAACGCATTCGCTCCAACCTATTATGTATGAGGCCTGACTTATGAACTATACCTTAGACTAACGTTTCATATGAGATAGCTCGTGAACTATATATAATTATATATATTATCGGAGCTATAGAAGTCACCAACCGCGACCTGGTCGTCCCTTTTGCCACAATACGACTATGCAGCGCCGGACATTTTCGGCATGGGAAGGTCTTCCCATGGAGATCCGTCTCCACCTCAGGGTCCATTCCTCTTCGCTTTAACAGTCGCTGAAGACAGTTCTCTTCGGACTAGCCTTGGTCGGGAGGCCTCTGAGTTGAGATATTGAAGGGGCGCCACATAAACTTCGATTGATTAATGGATCAGCCGTTTAAAGATTTATATAATTTTATGTGTGTATCATAACACTTATTATTGCACATTTTGTTATCTCACAAAAGCGTTTGTTTTCGTCAGAGATTTAATTCCTACAAATTGCATCTTAATGGCATCAATGCACGTAAGCACTATAAGCGAAAATTCAAACTATATGGTGTTTGGAACAAGCGATTTAAAGGTGTATAAACATGCCATAATTAGCGTTCATTTAACGTTTCACTGTAATGTACAGGGTGAAGGCCTTTAAAATCTATCCTGCCTCACCCTAACGGAATTTTCTAAAGTTTGTACCCGAAATATTTGTAGATATTTTGGGTATAATTATTTTCGGGTGCAAATAAATTATTATCGAGTCAAAAAGGTATAAAAACATATGGGAGCTGTTAGGGTGTTTATCAGCATTATATTACGCTTCATTAGAGATTGGTTGCTGTTTAAAGACGCCGTTTCATAGCAAAGATGATTAGCGTCGCAGTTTCCTGCCATTTAGAAGTAAACTATCAACATATCAGTATAGGCCTACAACTTTATTATTATTATTATTAAACTGTCATTTATACCGCGCCTAAACAAAAAGAATCTTGCACAAAAGCGCGTAACAGGAAAGTCTAGTCATAATAAATCTTGAACAAATAAGTCTTGAGGTTCTTTTTGAAGAGCGTTAATGTTGAAGATCTGCGAATAAAGTCTGGCAGCTTATTCCACTCAGCTGGGCCGGCTAGTGCAAATGCACGATTTCCAAGTTTTCTCAGTGATCGAGACCGTTAACGTTTTTTCAGTGACCATATAGTCTCCTTCGGTGGCCTTGTGGGTTCTTTTTCAATGGCCATAAAAGAAAACAGCCTATTTGGCCACCGAAAATAGCCTTAAAATCCATCGGGAAAAGCCTTAATGAAATATTAAGAGCTTGATTGCATTACTGGCTAGCGACTGGATGGATGCAGATTTTAACAACACCTTATGGCAACCAAAGCCGTTGAAGTCGACATGTAGAGTGAATCAACTCTCAGCCATCTTACTATGGACTATAACTGCGGACTAACTATGGACTAACTATGGACTGAAATCGCGAATATTATAGTGCGCCCTTGTCTTTAATTTAAGGTGTTTAACGGGAATCAACGTTATTCATACGCATATATCTATACTATAATTCTGAAAGTTTATCCTTCCATCTGGGCGTTGGTTTGTTCGTTACACTAAAGGAAGGCTACAGCGATATGAACATTTTACCGCATGGTATTCTGAGAATTTCTAGGTCAACGCAACTATGACCTGTTAAATCGACGACTGGGAGCCAGCGCAGTATAAATCGTTCAGTGTGTCGACGTTCTCTTCAGGGTGACCATATCTGGCTCGTCCTGAAGGTCCAGTGGACGCCATCTGGATCGAGAACCTCAATTCCGTCCTCGACGACAAGTAGACCTTGACCTTGGCTAACGGCGACCGGATCCCGATGTCGCCCAACTGTAAGATCATCTTCGAGGTCCATAACATCGACAACGCATCACCAGCCACCGTCTCTCGCAACGGAATGGTCTTCATGAGCAGCAGCTCAGTCCTCGATTGGAGTCCAATTCTTCAAGGTTCAGTCAGGAAATTCACGGGACATGGTAGCCAATTATTGGTTAGAGCACTCTCTTTAGACATCGATGAAACCATTGGAGTCCAATTCATCAATGTGTTGTTGTTATCCAGCCCTATGAAGTATCTACTTCAATGACTTCTATAGCGCCGTTATCATAATGTCCAAACATCAGTCGATGGTCGCTTCGAGTAAAATTGCAATGAAAGGTAATAATCCAATGGAGACGGAGCCATTGGATAATATCCTTTAGATCAGAGAAACCAGAAACCAGGCAACGAGGATGGAAATTTTAAAGAGATGAAACATAAGTTCAGATCTCAATGACATCAAATGATAATTACTGATAAAACGAATTGAATTGGTCAGCGAATTCAAAAGCTTTTATTGATTGATTTGTAAATTGAGACAAAATATCAATTATTAGCACAAACACATAAGAAATAGGCCAATAACATAGTTATAACAGATACAATCGAACTGTGTCGTCAAACAGCGAAAACTCAGGGTGGGTAGTCAGTAGAAAGGATGTTTAATTGTAAGTGAATATAAAACTGTTGTAAAATAAAGCATCTACATTAAGCGATAATCAATTGTTTAATTGAAAGTCAGAAAAACTTCGACATTAATTATCCCAGAAGCGGCAGGATGTTATGTAAACTAGGTTTTATTCGTCACCATATCCTAATACATTTGCTTAGAAACCTTTAAATCGTTAATTGTATATGTTACAAACGTTAGGTACTAGTCATCTGTAAAATATGCAAAATAATTTCTGTCGACGGCAACGGACTGTGATGTCATTGCGCTGTCGTTAAACTCTGGATCCAATCCAGTCTCTGTATTCTAAGACAGTTGCTTGGACACCTTTAAATCGTCTTTAATCAATGTTATAAGAAAGTTATTTTCGTTTTAATCAGTTTTAAATCAGTGATTTAGAAGAAGAGCTGTAATATGCCAAAACTAATCTTTGTCGGCGGCAACGGCCTATGTTGTCATAAGCTGCCGTTAAACTGTGGACACACACACAAATCAGTGATTAACTCCGCCACTGTTCGCTTTCTGACAGTGCCAGTCCCAAGCCTGGATGAAGGAGGAGGGCGACGCTAATGGTCTTTGTTACCACACAGCTTGTTAAACAGAAAAACCACCAATCAGTCATTGAAAGCT
Organism: Aporrectodea caliginosa; assembly: GCA_020284085.1. Lineage (NCBI taxonomy): Eukaryota > Metazoa > Annelida > Clitellata > Crassiclitellata > Lumbricidae > Aporrectodea > Aporrectodea caliginosa. The sequence goes on from JACEVL010000142.1 coordinate 913,922, forward strand.
CTGTTTGACACAGTTGAAGGTGTCATTCGGACGCTATAAGTTTCTTGTAATCATTGAATTGTATCTTTCCTGTATTGTCGTCAACGGCCTTAAGACGACGTTAAACGTTGGTATAAATAAAATAATCAGTGATTGAGCTCGAGCTGGACGCCATTTTGAATCGGAAATTTTGTCAAATATCTCTTTATAAAGTTTGTTTCGATAAACTTAGAACTTGACTTTCGCGAGTTTTCGAATGAAACCAGGACGAGGATGCCTTTTAAAGATTTAATTAGTTAAATTAGTTAGATTTTAGTTAAATCTGTGCTTTTCGAAAGGCTACGAAAGGTTGTTAGACTGCGAAAAATGGCGTCGTCTGTTCGTCATCATTGTAAATAAACAGAAGGACCTTACGCGTTAGTTCACTGGTGAATCGTTTGGTTACGGATTTATTTCTACCAGGTGAAAGATGTTTATCCTTCGATTATCCTTACGATTATCCTTATGGGTAATATACGGGATCTTAACATAAAAAAAATCAAACATCAATAATACACCGTCAAAATCAAACATGCAAAGAGGAAACTGTACGCGTCCTCTGGACATATCGTCCAGCTCTTCAAATTCAGCCGACACTTCCTTAAACCTGTCAAATAACAAAACTCTGGAAGAAGAATAAAAAATCGGAGACGATAATGATCATTTATATCGTTGGCTATTAAACATATGACATTTTAAATGCAAATGATGGCAAAGAAAATGATGGGTCTGGCGATCTGGGTCACTTCGTTTCTAGTTGGCTCTTAAAACCTCGGAAGGCAATCGTTATACAAAACCAGTCAATAAACGAAACTATGGAAGACGCTTCAAGAACCGGGGGTGATATGATCTTAACAACCGCTGACGATATCGTATCTGGACTTTCAAAGGCTACTGATCTCCATGAAAATGAAGGGTCTGACGATCTGGGTTGTTTCGCTTTCAACTCGGTATTAAAACCTCGAAAGGTCAACGTTATAAAAGATATAAAACACAGATCTGTGGAGGTTCGAAGGTCCCAATCCATCGACAGCAGTCAGTCTACAGTATCAAAGGAAGTGACAAAGGAGGTTTTGTTAAAGACGACGCCAACTTTGCAGAAACAAATACAACAGTTAAATCAATTCCAACAGAGCATTAGCAATTTATTTAAGGCTCTTCAATGGCCATTAAGGAACGCTAATATTATGGCATAATATTATGGCATGTTTAGACACCTTGAAATCGCTTCCTTCCAACGTTATTATAGTTTAAATGTTGTTCGATCTGTGATCTAGGATATCTGTTCAAACCGAAAGATGTAGTTTGTTCGAATAAAATCTCAGACGAAACTCCGCAACTGCTTATACTCTGGTAACGCCAGTCCCAATCTTGGAGAAAGGAGGAGGGCGACACTAATCCTCTTTGTTATAACACAACGTCGTTAAACACAAACACAAACATATATTATGTACTGTAATGCATGTCATGTAACAAGACATTTATAAAGCGCCCCTTTAATAGTCTCTCAAACACGCTCAACACGTAGCCATCAAACAGCTGAAAAGTATGTCTTTAAGAGTCTACGGAAACCGTATAGCTAACCTGAAGCATTAGTGTCACGAACAGATGGCGGAAGAGCATTCCAGATCCGCGGTGCCGCAACCGAGAAGTCCCGACGAGCACGGGTGGTGGCTCGAAAGCATAGTACAATCCAGTCATTTCATGAGGTAGACTGGAGTGCTCGCCTATCAGTTTGAGTTCTAACTGGAAGACGCAGTTCGGCAATTTAGTCCGGAGCAGTGCCAGTTGTAACTTCCAAACCAGCGTAGCGAGGTTGAATTGCACCCAATCAGCAACTGAAAGCCAGTGGAGCTCACGTCGCATGTAATCCGAAAAGTGTGAATATTTCGGCAGATCACTCAGAAGTCTGGCTGCTGCATTCTGAACAAGCTGCACGGAGTTGATGAAGGCGGAGCTCAGAAAGGACCAGAAAGACCCCCGTTACAGTGGTAGAGACGTATCAGAACGAAAGGACACGGCCTCCGTATTATAATCTCCGCTTTGCCTGAGCTCATAGTAACTAGTCCTGGAGATGTGTGACACACGATCGGTCATCAAGAAGTACCCCAAGGTCTCTCACCACCTCACAGGACTTAAGAGTCTCTCATATACATATACAGTATATATATATATATATATATATATATATATATATAATCATTCATTCCGGGAATTTATGTAGCACCTCTTCCAGAAGCCTACTCAGAAGCGCTCCATACACATCCACTACGGAATGCCGATATGCAAGGGCATTTTGATCGATCCCACAACGCGCACGGGTCGTACCGAACCACATGACTCTGTCTGGAGTCAAATACAATACAATACAATACAATACATGAACTGTGTTGATTCTAAGACGATTGGCAGACATCCATGTGGTTGCATGCATCCATGTAGGTTATTCTGTCTGTCTGCATACAGGCATGTGTGTTTGTGTGTGTGTGTGTGTGTGTACGTCGTATATCTGTATGCATTTCCAGGTATGCTTGTATTTCCTTATGAATGTAAGCAAGTGTGTGCGTATGTAGGCTACGTATTTATTTGTGTGCATTCATGTATGTATATCTTTATGTATGTATATGAATATGTTTGTATGCGTGTATGTATTTATGTATGACATTGTATGTGTATATGTAAGTATCGACATCAACTCCATCTATAACCTATTTGCTCAACAGTTGTAATAATCTCTGTAAATATCCATTATTCGAGCATTGGTACTAATTATTTATAAACGAGATCTGTTCACATGAAATGTCCTCAGTAAAACTTCCGACTCTGTGTGTAGTTACTCTTTAACAGAGCTATGTCATAACAAAATTGTTTAGCGTTGCCCTCTTCCATTTATCAATCTTGGGACTGACACAATTTGGACAAAAAGACGACTAATTAGTTCAACAGTTCTTGTTTCTTGTTTCTATACTGCACTAATCAATCAATAAAATTCACTTATATATATAACATCGGAAGAACGTAATGTTACGGTGTCTAAGCAGAAAGTCACATTTGGCTTTGTTTTCAGTGTTAACCTTGACGTCGATCTTAGCGTATATCAGAGTATTGTAACTGATAAGAATCCAGAGAGAGATAAACTATTTAGCATCGGGAAACGCAATGTAAAGGCGTCTGACACAAGATCATATTAATTATAGTTTTGAGTGCTTAACGACATCTTGTGGCAGCCATGTAAAGTCGTTGACGTCGACCATGCCCACTGCTCAGGGTGGCCCAATACAAATGTCCCACCGGGTAAAATGCAATTTCTCCGCAACCAGTTGAGATTTTTCTACCAAAGTTTCAGCATTTACTGAGGAATGATTATCAACAGTCCACAACAATTTCACTAAACAATTTGCATAGCTTCAAAAGTTACAGCTGTTTAAATATTCAATTCCATATTCATAATTGTTATTTCTTTAAGATTTTTTTTCACAGCGAAATTGTTTTGTAACACCAAATGATGATGACGTCATATGACCTCAATTCAAGTTGTACTGAAAGTGTTTATGAAGCAAGCTGTTAATAATTGCAGATATTTTAAAATATATTAATTGCATTTGGTCTGCCGGCAAAAGCGCGATGTTCACGAAAGTCGCCTGTTTGTCCAAGTTTGCAAAGCACATTTTGGTTTCTGCTGGCGTGTGTTACGGTGGTAAGGGAAGACTGCACTTCATCCCAGACAAGGCTAAAGTAAACGTCAACTTTACGTTGAAACTCTGTTAGCCAGACTCATTGAAGACTGCAAGTCTGTTCTACCGTCTGGTTTCATTTTCCAGCAGGACGGTGGGCCTGCTCACACGGCAAGGTTGGCTCAAGGCTTTACTGCCACCAACTGCAGTGAATTCATAGATTGTTAAAAAATCATTCCTCTGTAAATGCTGAACTTTTGGTAGAAAAATCTGAATTGGTTGCGGAGAAATTGATTTTTATCCGGTTGGACATTTTTTTATTGGGCCACCCTGTACATCAAAGTGAAGTCCCTTACACGGTAGGATCAGTAATTCGTTTGCCGCTGTTTAACGACACTGTTTCATAACAAAGTTGATTAGCTTCGCCCTTTTGCTTTATCAAGACTTGAAACTGGCACAACCACAGGTAGGGTACTGGCAGAGTTTCAAAGGTCTCGACGATCAACTGCTTAGTGTCGTCATTCTGACGGAAAAGAAGGTGATTTGATCGGTCTATCCTCAACTAATCAAATCCAGTCTAATCTTAATGTAATCCAATAGAAGAACTCCGTCACTACCTATACTCTGTAGTATGCCAGTCCGAATATGGATGAAGGAGGAGGGTGACGCCAATCATCTTGTTTATGACACAGCGTCGTTAAACAACCAACAAACTCTTATTTTGTTTATTGTTTAACTCCTGAGGAATTACATTTGTTTAGGCTAAAATTAAAATATATCAGATAAGGTCAGATAATATAGATACAACAGGGGTCTTCATATCGTACTTGAAATTAGCGCTAATATTAGGATATGTTTAGACACCTTTAAGTCGCTTCTTTCCAGCTTTATATAGTTTAAATTTGTTCAACCTCTGAGTTGGATATGGTGAAAATATTTTAGATGTAGTTTGTTGGAATCAAATATCTGACGTAATGTCCGCCAGTGGTAGTACTCTGGCAGTATCATTCCCAATCCTGGAGAAAGGAGGAGGGCGCCGCTAATCATCTTTGCTATGACACAGCGTCGTTAAACACAAACATGTAGTCTAGAATTGCAATTTTCCCGATCGAACTAACTATTAGACTGTGATGACAAGTTTTATATGATCTCACAATTTTTAGAAGACTAATACAATCTAACAATAAAACAGTATACAATTAAAAAATAGTAATAACATTGATGAAATATAATGAAGCAATAAGATAATAATTATTGTAATTGTAATGGTAATTGTAATTGTAATTGTAATCGAACATTTATATAGCGCCGCTCAAAATCAGCAGCGCTCTCGACCTGCTTCAGTGCCTGCGTCAGGAATTAATAAAGTCTTAAGGCGTCTACGGAACTGGAAAGGTGAGAGGGCTAGTATTAGAGTGACCGGCGAGATGAGTCCTATGTGACTTCACCGGTAGCCCACCATTCGGTTTGTGAAATTTGTGTATTGTCATTTTGCTTTATTTTGTGGTGAATAAACTACTTACTTACTTACTTACTAGTAGATCAAGGCGAAGAGACTGGGGAAGAGAGTTCCAAGCTGATGGGCCAACACGGGCAAAGCACCTACAGTGGGCCGTAGCAGAGCGCATGCGAGAGAAAAACCATAAGGCCACGAGTCGAAGATCGCAAAGAGGCCCTCGCAGGTAAGGAGGAGACAAAGGTGCAAACAGACCTCAGGTAGGATGGGGCCACCCAACAAGGCAGTTACCAGTGATGGGCAAAATACTTTTCAAAAGTATTTTGAAAATACAAAATAAAATACTTTTCAAAAGTATTTTGAAAATATTTTACAAAATACTTTTTAAAAGTATTTTCAAAATACAAAAATAAACTAGTATTTTGAAAATACTTTTCAAAATAGTTTTTCAAAATACTTTTGAGAAATCAACATTTTGGACTTTTATCACAACTCGCTATTGTGTGCATTTACATTGCATTAGTCCACTTCACAGTACTTATAGTTTCTTATGAATTGAAGCATTGATGAAATTGTAATTTGTAACTTTTATTGCGCCGGGTCCTAATGCACAAAGCATCCTGTTTTGTTGCCTTCTCTACTAACTAGGCATCAACCGATGACACACCAAAACCAAGCTGCAATCAAGGCAATATCCAGAAGAGTCCTTAAGTCAGAGAGGCAGCTTATCCATCATAGGATAAGCAATTTTAAGGAGGTTAGAGAACAAAATGACACAAGTGACCGAGGAGAGTGCACAGACACGGGGAGAGGGTTCCGAAAAGTAAGTCCAGCAATTAACCAAAAGAACTTGCAATTCACCAAGAGCAGTTCTCGATTTAGGTATGACCAGACAATGATAATCAGATGGCCTTGTCGAATAATGATAAGTCTGGAAAATAAGAACTGATTTTAAGTATTGCAGTTGGCCAGAGTGCAATGTTTTATTAACGATGAGCCCCAATTTGAAAATAGGCCTAATTCTTTGCTGAACAGGACACCAATGTAAAAAGTAAAGCGCAGAGGTCATACGTTATTATTTGGATGTATTAGTTATATATATATATATATATATATATATATATATATATATATATATATATATATATAATATATGGCTCTAACTAACGAGTTCTGAACTCTCTACAGCTTCTGCTTCAGCATGTTTGACTTATTGATACCAGTAAGAAGCGAGCTGCAGTAATCTAGGCGAATGGAAAACAATGTATATTTCAGAATTCAGAGACAACCTAGCATACGTCGGCACATAACGCCTAGTTCTGCGTATGTAACCAGTGAACTTACAAATGTCTTACAAATAGGCCTACTGTTTACATGGCCAGTGAGAGACATGGTAGAATTGAAAACAACGCCTAAGTTACAAAACGCATCTGCCGGCTCAACAACTGATTCAACCAGTTTAATGACTTATATTAGGCCAATTATATTTTTTAAGTCAATTAGAAAAGTATTTTGGAAAAGTATTTGGAAAAGTATTTTAAATTATCCAAAACACATTTTAAAACTATTTTGAAAATACTTTTGCAAAATACTTTTCAAAAGTATTTTGAAAATAGAAAATAAAATAGTATTTTCTATTTTGAAAATAGAAATCTATTTTGAAAATACTTTTGTGCCCATCACTGGCAGTTACGCATGAGGGAAATGATTTTGAACTGTACCCGCTGTTGGATAGGGAGCCAGTGAAGGGTATCCCGAATATAGCCTGAGATATGGGCAAACTTTGGTATGTAGCCTATAAGCCGAGGAGATGCATTAAGAATAGACTGGATATTATATAATATTATATAATCTCCCTCTACACACCTTTAGATAGTATATTTTGAGGGGTATAAATAGATAATTTTCGTTTATATAATATAATCGCACGATTAAAAAAGCTGTAATATGCCAAAAACTAATCTTTGTCGGCGGCCACGGCATTTGTTGTCATAAGCTGCCGTTAAACTGTGGATTCAATCCACGTCATAATATATCAATCAATGAAGCTGTATTATGCCAAAAACTAATCTTTGTCGGCGGAAACGGCCTATGTTGTCATAAGCTGCCGTTAAACTGAGGATCCATCCATGTCATAATATTATCTTGTTTTCGTAGTCTTCAAATCAGATTAAAATTGTGAGCAAAATCACATGAAAAATGCGCAGTTGTAGCCTACAATAAAATAAATTGATTTTTAAATACCAATAAAAAAATAAAAAATAGATTAAAACTAAAAACTAAATTAATAATAAATAAATGTCAGAATTACGCTTTATTTTTAAGTGTAGCACATATCGGACTATCTTTGTTCGCAGAGATCGAACAGTGGCGGAGTTTATAAGGTAGTTTAACGTAGTCGGCGAACTCCACCATTGCTCGTACTCTGGCAGCGCCTGTCCCAAGCATGGATGAAGGAGGATGGCGACGCTAATGACCTTCGTTATCACACAGTGTCGTTAAACTCAAACCACTACTACTCCTACTGATCGTCATTAAAGCTGTTTCCTCCATTAAATGTAGTCGTTTCAAACGTCAGTAGCAGCCGCAAGGTGTCTCCAAGCAATACTATAAACAGTGTACAATGTGCCGTACTATGCCACTTCCCGTACTGTAGTAGTGCTAGTACCTTTTTTAAAGTAATCAGTTACATAAACTATTTACTGGAGTACACAATGTAACTGGTTGGAATAACTGATTACTTGTTTTCCAAGTAACATGTTGCTGATTTCGGATATTTGTTCAAAGAAACTGTAGTTACTTTAAGTTACCACACGCGATTGTTAAAGTCCAATTTCGCTGCAACGGTCTTTTAGCGTGTAATGTATGAGATGAGAGTATTATAGCTAAATCAAATGAATTATCATGCTCTACTGAAATGCCAGATTCGTCATGTAGATGTCTCCATTGCATGTTCCAATTCGCATGCCTAGGATCGCAAAATGTTACATGATGGCTATAGCGCAATAACAGTACTATATTTGCCTATACGTTGCATATGGAGCAATATGAATTATCTAATTTAAGTAACTATTTTATTCAGTTACCATTACCTCGTAAAAGTAATCAGTTGTATGACTAATTACTTCACTGAAAGAGTATCTAGATACTGTATTAGTTATCAGACATTAGAATATAGAAATAGTTACGGGAACGCGTTACAAGTAACGAGTAACGCAAAAAATTTGGTGCCAATCCCAAGCGAGAAGAAAGGAGGAGGGTGACGTCAACGGTCCTGGCAGCCATCAAATGTCTTTAACCACTGGAATCTGACTAGCCGTACTAAGAGCTTGCACACAGGTGTTTTCTGGTTGGTTAGCCCTCTAGCAGAATATCTGTCTTGGACTCCCATATAGATGTGGTTTGGGTTGTACAGCATATAGTTTGTATATTTATATATTAAATCAGAGGTAAGATTAAAGGCAACAGCGGAAACACCCATAAGATGTCGATAAACAATGCAAACTAAGGATATATGCAGTTAAAGGTAGCCTACTTGTCCTCATTTGCCGATCCTGCCTTGCCCCTAAATCCCTCTGTGACTCAATACGTCGGCCCACCTCGGCCGCCTCCCTTCGCCCGCTCCGCTCTTCGGATCGCCTTGACCTTTTTGTTCCTCGTGTGAGAACGGCCTTAGCTCCTTAGCTACGCTATGGAATCGAACCCCCCTCTTGTTCGCTGTACCATACTATCCGGTGGTCCTGCTACATCTTTTCGCTACCTCAAAAACTTGTTTTATTCTCGAGGGCTTTATAACTTGGAGCGCCTCTGATTGGTGTTCATTGTGAGAGGCGCTTTATAAATGTTTAAATACAATACAAATACAATTACATCACGTTAAAGAGAAGTCAAAAGTCAGCTTTATTTAACAAGTCACATTATTTTGTTCGATATCGCCGGCTTAGGTAACCGTAGGATGAGTAGTAGAGTACTAGGAATGATTGTTCTAACACATATCTTTGTTTAGACACCTTTAAATCAATTATCAGCTGTATAACGACGTGCTTTTGAAAGTTCATGTTTAACGACAAATGTCTTATTTATAACTTCGATAGGAACTGATTTAAAGGTGTCAAATCAGATACTCCTATTTCGTTGATTACCAGTATCCAGCGTTTATTGATATGTTACGGGTGGTTATAATTATTATTACTAATATTGTTATTATTACTGTAATAAAATTATTACAATTACTATTACTATTACTGTTACTATTACCAGTGATGGGCAAAATACTTTTCAAAAGTATTTTGAAAATACTTTTGAAAATAGTTTTGAAAAAGTTTTCAAAATACTTTTGAGAAATCAAGTTTTTACTTTCATCGCTACTCGATAGTGTGCATATTTACATTGCATCCGTGTACTTGACAATGATGATCTAAAGTTTGTTGTGACTTGAAGCATTGATAAAATTGTAATTATAAATTAGTAACTTCTATTGCGGCCTTGGCTAATGCACAAGGCATCAACCGATGGCACACCAAAACCAAACCGTAATCAAGTCTATATCCAGAAGAGCAATCCTCAAGACAGAGGCAGCCTATGGTGGATAGGCAATTTGAAAGAGGTATGTTTGAAGTTGAGAATGAAATGACACAAGCCACCATCCAAGACTGTACCTAATCAAAGACAGCAGACCACAGTACAGATGAGTCGCATGACAGACTGTCAAATGAAATGTAGATTTGAGTATCGTCAGCATAGAAATGATATCCCAGCAAATGATTTTCCAGCAATGTTCCTACAGTGTTGTGTCGAATATAACATAAATAGAAGAGGACCAAGCACAGAACCGACATATATATCCTGATACAACAAACTCACGAGTATTTGATGTGACAAGAAGATTATTAATTTTACGAAACATGATGTTCTAGTCGAGGTCTTTAGCCTTGTAACATTAAAATAATAATTTGGGCAGAAGGTTTGTAAAATTTATTTTTGAAAGTACCTTAGAAAAGTATTTTAGAAAAGTATTTTGGAAAAAATATTTTGAATTCTCCGAAATACTTTTAAAAACTATTTTGAAAATACTTTTCAAAAAACCTTTTCAAAAGTATTTTGAAAATACAAAATAAAAGAAATCTATTTTCAAAATACTTTTGTGCCCATCACTGACTAATACTATTACTATGACTCTTACTATTACTATTACTATTACTATTACTGTTACATTTCATTTCGAATCTGGCATTGTCATTAAGATAGATGCTGCATGGTGGTCTTTCTTTTCGTAGAGCGTCCTTACTGACGTCATGAATTGCGTTCCATCGTCCTCTCGCTCATCCTCCGTTGTTTCGGTCACTTCCTCTTCCTCTTCCTCTTCCGCTTACTCATCAGACCGGATGTTGCAGGTAACTGTTTAATTCAAATCTTTGCATTGTCTCCTCATTCCGTGGCGGTTTATTTGCTATGGGACCAAAGAGGCCATTAGTAAACGTTGCCGCTAGAAACCTTTCTAACATATTCAACTGAAGCTATAAGTACCAAGCTCCTTCAATTTCCTACCCTATCCACTGAATCTGAGAACGAGTTCGATGAGTTTTAATAACAAGATTTTGTTTTAATAGCAAGAATTTTACTCCCACACCCCTACTTGTGGTAGTGCCACCCCAAAACGCGAAAAGGAGGGCGGCGCAAATAATCTTTATCATGACACAGTGTAGTTAAACAGCAACTAACTAACCAAAAGCAAGAGTTTGTCTTCAGTATAAAGTAACGTTCTTAAGCGGTAGTGCCAGTCCTAAGCCTGGAGATAGGAGGAGGGCTACATTAATCATCTATGTTACGACACAATGGCGTTAAAAGAAACAACTTGTACTGCATAATATAATTCAACACGTCTTTAATTGGCTGTGTACTTCTAATAGTTGTAAAACCATTCATGATATAAACTCAGCCGCTACCCTAACTGTGGTAGTGCCGGTCCCGAGCCTGGAGAAAGAAGGAGGGCAACACTTATCATATTTTTAATGAAACAGTGCCGTTAATTAATTAAACAGCAACAAACCAACCATTCATATTTTTCAACACCTCTTTTAATTGTATTTCTGTACTTAGTATATTTGTGAAACTATTCATGTTTCAACACCTGTTTTAACGATCCCAATTTACCTATAAAAAATGCAAAAGCTAATGCGCAATGTCTAGATCAATATTTTGCTTATTATATTCTTTTCACCTTCATGAAATGCAGCGTTGCTAAACAGATAATACTGAATACTGATCATATATAAAATCGGATGTTGTAGGATTGCGCCGGATGTAAGAAGGTCATAGAGGAGCGCTTCCTGCTGAAGGCGCTCGACCAGTTCTGGCACGAGGACTGTCTCAAGTGCTCCTGCTGCGACTGTCGTCTGGGAGAGGTCGGATCGACGCTCTTCACCAAGGCCAACCTCCTACTAAGCAGGAGGGACCACCTAAGGTAGCAACCGCCCTGCATGGTCCGTCTCTTACAGGCTGACCGGCCTGGTCTCGATTGGTCTCGTCTTAAATCACCCAGTCTGTGGTGGACAGATATGGAATCGTCTGGTATGTCATGGTCAGGTCTAGAATGGTCTTAACAGATCTTCTGGTCTATCGTAGACTGATGCTGGCATTGTCAGAGTACGAACAGTGACTATTACTTTCCTCAGAAGGGAATTGAAGGAAAAAAATTGGTTTCTTCCTCTTTCCTGCCCAAAATTAAGCCACATGAAGAGAACATCTTCAAAGGGGATTCCAGATTCTACGTTGCGTTTTTTGTCAACTAGATTTTTGAATAAACAAATATTTGATTGATTGATTGATTGCTCGATTGATTGACGTTGTGCACAGAACGTCTGATAGTTGGTTATTTTTGTTCAACGACACAAAGATGATTAGCGTCGACCTTCTCTTTGCTCCAGGCTGACATAATTATATTTATTTTTACAGCGTTTACAACATCTTATGGCCCCAATGGCCACTGACGTCTTTTAAGATAGATCTAATTATTGTAGCCTAGTTCAGTTTATTGTATAAGAGTTTCTTTCATCGATTTTCGTTTCTTCACCTTACGCCACCCGGTGTTATTTACCCTGTTCTCGCTTTCGGACCCAGTTGGCCGCGACGGTTCCTAATTTACTGTAGGCCCTAGTGTTTTCATTTCGAATTCTGGGATATATCCGGTCCTGGTTAGGTTTACCCGGATGTACAACGGTCGCCAATGCCCATCGGGTAGGGCGCTGTGACTTCGTCTAATCATCTGCGGCCGTTGAACAATCTTTTAATCAGCAAAGATGCAGCCGTTCCCGAGTATAAGTCGCAGTCTCATGTACTCGTATATAAGTCGCAGTCTGTCTCCGGCGCTGCGGTGTCGCCATTCACCATTGGACATTCTTTCTGCTTATAGTCCGCTTGGTCTGTCATTACTACGCACCGGGGAATGGCGATATTTTTCCAATTGTGTGTTCGTGTAGGTTGTTTGGTACGAAAGGATATTGCTGGGCCTGTTCTAAGATGATTCCTGCGTTTGAGATGGTTAAGAGGGTGAAGGGAAACGTCTACCATTTAGAATGCTTCGCCTGTCAACAGTGCAGCCACATGTATATGGTCAGCGCTCGTCAATAAGCAGATGCCCTGCGCTTAGCTTTTAGAGTAACGTTATAGAAATGTGGAGTTTACGATTTCGGGCGTATGCGTTGTTGGCTTCATCGACTCTGAGATTTGTTGTATCAGTTTTAAATGACAACTGTGTGCCGTAAGAATGTAGAGACGCTATGCCATGACTATATATAGTGTAGATAGACTCCATTTTAGAGGTGTCTAAGGAGAACGCTAATAAAGTGCGTGCAGAATCCCCAGCTACGGCATGATGAGCATGTACGCATCTATACGGTTATACAGCGCATTGTTTTAGGATCCTGCCAACAACAATGGGAGTTTACGATTACGATTACTACTTGGTTCTGTGTAGGTTTTGCGTTGGTGATCGTTATTATAATACCTGTGTGACAATAAAATTCTCTGCGAATACGATTACGAGGAACGATTGGCCTTTGCCAAGATGTCCTATGGTGACAACGTCCTGCATCTACAGTTCACATGCGTACACGCGACCGTTTGTGAAGACAGATCTTTGAGACTCTGAGCAATTTTGAGTCAAGTTTGACTCAAGTTGTTCAAGTTTCCAACCCAGTTACAACCTCAGTGGTGGAGGATCGAACCGGTGCCATACCATCCGTGTTACAGGGGGCCGTGGCGCATTGGATAACATCTGGCACAGAGACCGAGAGATACCGAGTTCGAGCCCCGTTGGGCGGATATGCTTTGTAGGCTGCTATTAGCGCCGTTGTATTGCAAGCTGTCTGTTCTGTTAGTAGTTAAGATTGTTTCAATTGCATAACATGTAAATGTACAGCGCAGTGCGTTTGTCAGGCGCTTATTAAAGAAAAGATACTATTATATTATTAGGTCGATCGTTCTATCCATTACGCTGGATGGGCCCAGTGTTAAGCGACATCTTAGAACCCTTCTCCTTTCTCAAGGCTTGGGACTGGCACTCCTGGAGAAAGGAGTTAGGGCATAGTCGCTTTTATGCGCTCTCTTAATAAGAGGCCAATATCACAGAGTAATATTATTATTCTGATCAGTCCTCACCGTTTGTTTATTGAATAATGCGAATGATTTTCAAACATGTGGCGCTTGCTTGTTTACTGTTTAACTGCATAGGCTACGGCATTCAATTCTGTGTGGTAACAAAGACCATTAGCGTCGCCCTCCTCCTTATCCAGGCTTGGGACTGGCACTGACAGAGTACTATCAGTAGCGAAGTTTAAATATTCAGCTTCATGCTTATATGTAAAATAGTTTGACAACGTTTTAGAGGCGTGTAAGCATATCGCTATCGAAAAGTCAGAATGCCCAAGTCTGACCTCATTGGCTCAATAGTAACCAGTTAATCCCGCACTATAATACTCTCACAAAGTGATATGTGGTCATCTCTCGCCCCAATTGGACCTAACACAATCAGGGCCATTGTGCAAACTGAATCCGTACAATATCTGATTTTACGAATGAATCTCCAAGACCACGTTCTCGATTATCCCATCAGAAACCAAACTTGCCAGGCCCACAGTATCCTACTAGTAAAAACTAATGTCAATATAAATCTTACTGCATAGGCTACGGTTTTCTACAGTATACATCGACCGTATGTTCTCGCCCTGTTCATTTTTAATGAATTGATCGGATGAGATCCTTTACCATCAATGCCCATTTGAATGGGCGCCATGCCATTTAAGATCCACGTGTACAGACTGCCATGTCTGCTTTGAAGCACTTGGACCAATCCTTGATAGGTTGGACCAAGTTCAACCTAGCAAGGATTATCGTACGTGTAACAGTGATTTGTGGATGGAGAACACACTAATGTGGCCAAGACATCCGTATAGTTTGAAGTTAATGTATAAAATTAAAGCATATTTTACCTCAAACATTTAAAATTGATTTCAGAAAACTACTGAGCGATATTTGTATTAATAATTATCCAAGTGCTAAGTCTAAGCATATAATTAGTTCATCTTAATTTTGATTCATCATTAACCCTAGGGCTACAAAGCTTTTTTGTGACACGGACTACCAAGGAGGGGTGGTTACCACCCCACCCTGGATTTCGGGTTTGGTTTCTCTTATCATATCTTGTAATACACCAATGGATTCAGCATTCAATTCTGCACAGAATGGTATATTTAGTTGTACATTATGTGAATGCACCTCGAAATTACATCATTTTTAACAAAGGAACCGATAATTAGCGATATTTTATATTATTGCGTACATTTTGTACCTTTTGGATAAACAAATATACGATTATGTGTGTTTTGAAACTAATCTGTGTATCCAAGATACACAAATACATACCTACACATGTTTATATACGTATAAATATGCATCCATACATATATACATGTACATGTATGCATGCATACATGTACAATGCTGAATTCAGCCATTTTTCACACAGATTACGCGTATTATTATTTAATTTGATCACTTCCGGTTTTCAAAAGACAAACATATAAGTATGCAAATGAAGCCCTACATTCCCTCTAAAGAATGGTGTATTTGTTTCTCTTCTGGAAAAACACTGAATACGCTACAGACAAAACACTAAGGGGGGAGTCCTTCCATTCAGCCATTTTTCACGCATATTACGGGTATTATTATTTATTTTGATCACTTCCGGTTTTCAAAAGACAAACATTTAAGTATGCAAATGAAGCCCTACATTCCCTCTAAAGAATGGTGTATTTGTTTCTCTTCTGGGAAGAAAACTGAATACGCTACAGACAAAAAACTAAGGAGGGTGGTATCCACCCCCTCTCTGGTGCCTCGGGTATATCGGGTATAACTTTTGAATGGCGTGGGCTACCACCATGATGTTTACCTCAAAATGTGCGCCAATGAATCTGCTACAGCTACCTAAATTGCAAAAATTATATTCCATATGAAAAAAATTTTTATGCATAAAAACGTCGGTGGGGGTGGCAACCACCCCCCTCCCCATGGTAGCCCGAGGGTTAATAAGCAATTTAGTTCATGGCACTTTTCAGCAGTGTGTAAAACTTTATACTCGTAATGTAAAACTTTAAAAAAAAATAATTGCATTTCAAACATGACTGCCATTTATATAAATTAAACATTCTGTATATTTTAGGCCTACAGTCAAATTCTAATTCTCATACTGTTTTTCCTATAAAATATGAATTATTTGAGCGTTTACATAGTAAATCTAAAATGATTTTTCGTAGGAATAAACACGTAACGCTGGGGTGGGTGGGTGGGTCTAGTGAAACATTGCGAAGTGTTATAGGGTGTGTGGGTGGGTTGAAAACGGTCATTTTGAGCGTTACGTAATTATGCAATTACCCCTAACTGCTACTACCACTATAGTGATTCCAAAGAGCTGTCACTCTCTCATGCACCTTTATTAGTGAGAAACTAAGACATGGTAGCCTATTGTTTAGAGCGCTTGCCTTAGACACCTTTAAAACGGCGTCAACATATGCTATGTAAGTATGGGACACAATAAGAGGTCAATAAATAGCATCCATTGCCAGGTAAAGGTAGATCGACGCTAACGGCCTTCATCAGACATAATTTATGTAATTATGTCCAATATAATTTCTGTCAACGTTAACGGCCTTTGTTTCCGTAAGATGTCGTTACAGTGGCGTAACGAGGGGGCAGGGGGCGGCCGCCCCTGGGCGCAGCACTGGGAGGGGGGCGCAAACCGAGGGTTTAATACAATTTTATGTAAGAAAATAGACACATTTTAGGTATATTTTTAGCCTTTTAGGTTTTTTTAAGGAAAAGTAGGACAGGGGGCGCAAATCGGCGTGGGACGGGGGCGCTAAATGAGGGTTACAGACGAAAAAGCAACAACAAAAAAGTCATCCGAAAATTTTTAAACTGAAATTGGAAATTCTTGCCCCGGTCGCCGGAACCCCTAGTTACGCCACTGTGTCGTTAACCCATTGAAGGTGAGGTGGGGTATGACACACCCCATAGCTGTTCTACGCTGCTCTTTCTACCGAAAACGTAAAGCCAGCTTGCATTATTTTGTCTACCTTAGTGAATGTGAAATACGAACACTTTGCGACCATTTCAAATACTTTTGAACTCACAATATTTTTTATTATTGTTTACATATTAAAATGAAGTTATAATTTTTCTAATACATGATGGTTTGAATAAATTAAAAAAGTGCCGAAAAATTGGGGGATAATATAAGATATTGCAGTATATAATTTTGCATCGATGCTAAATTTATGCATTATTACGCGTATTATGTCACGTGTTCGCAAACATTAGGGCCTACATGTACATGTTTCTAGGGTCACGAAGATAATTGCATTGCAGAGGGCCGCTTTAATTCTGAAAACCAGCGCTTTGGCCATTTCCATTATAATTGAAAACAGTCATTTGTTCCTGTTAATCACCAGTTTAGCTGATAATTGGTTATAAAACTATAGTTTAGCTCACAATTAATGTTCTGTAGTTGATATCGCGACTTTCAGGTGAAAATTATGTATTGGGGTATGTCATACCCCACCTCACCTCAAACGTTCCAATGCTTCACCTCACTTGCCTATCTTTGCCTCGCCTCCGCAAACCATCGTTTAGTTATATCGCGGTTTCTTTTTTATTAGGCCTATTTATTCAAATCAACTTGTTATTTAAATTTAAAAGCTTTGATTGCAAGTTCATGACATATAATTATGACATGAGATGAGAATGAGATTCTCATTCTACTTTTAACTTGAAAAATTCAGTTGGAACTGGAGAATCCAGAGTTTAATGGCCTCTTATGGCATCAAATGCCGTTGACGTCGGCAGTAATTAGTTTGAAGAGTTGTCACTGTTAGTATAGCATAATACAGAATAATTAATCGTAATTGAATTGGATCTGACACAAGCCATTAACGTCAATAATATTTTTAATGAGCGACGCTTATTTTATGTGGGTAAGGAACGTCGACTGTATTAGGATTAGATCATGGACGAGAAGTTCGATTCACCAGCGAAAGAACGGAATTCGCTCTTATATATAGCAAGTGAAAGAAACGATTTAAAGGTGTTAACAATGTTAGAGACAATTTGAGTGTTTAACGACGCTTTGTGTCTGACACATTCCGTGAACGACGACTTCACTTCGATCAGTATATCATAGCCATACAATTGTCATAATTAACCAATAAATCACATAGAAAAGAAACGAGTTAAAGGCCCCTATAAGTTAGAGCGTAAATGTTTTGAGAGGATTATTGATTTGGGTTACTAGCGATTGGATGGATGGTTCAAGAGTTTTACGACATCTTATGGAAACAAATCCATTGACGTCAACGGTATTATTTTTGACCTACAGCTCCATGTATTGCAGCATAGCATAAATGAAAATGTGCAACGTGTAACTTCAAGGAAAAACTCATTAGTAGGCCTAACGCTCCCGACCCGACAAGGATATCCCTCGTTCAAACAGAATGGACCTCAAGCGATTGCGTAACAGAGAATGTTACTCTAGTTTTATGAGGAAAGTTGCTCCAAGCCATAGGAACGATGAAACTTAGCTTCTACGGCCTATAACCGGATCTTCATCTTCACGCTGCATCCATTGCTTTGCCATATCTTCTCTAATCAACTTAACTTCTATTTTCAACACAATTAGCATTGTTATTGCGCCGTAAAGAAACGACATAAAGGTGTCTAAAGAGACATGTTGTTATGTCTATTTAGAATTTCTAACGTCAGCCAGGGCTACTTTCGTCGAGTTACATTACCATAGCGGTTTTTATTTATTATGTTTAATGCTCATGGTCGCATCTGTAACTCAGTGTTGGAGATGATCTAAACAGGTCTGTAGAATGGTTTCAGTTGTCGTAATAATAGAACGCTTTGTTACAACACCTACCATTTGATATGGTTCTAATGTTAGGTAAGGTAAGTCATGGCCCTGGCAGCCACAAGGCGTCGATAAACGCTACCTTCCAGGCATTGGGACAATGTTTTTCCCAGCGTTGTCCGACCGTATCCAAATGTTCGTGGGACAGATACGAAGACGTCGTTAAACATGAATTCGACAACAGAGAAAACGATTCGGAAATTTAGTGGCAAATTAAATGTCCTCAGTTATCGAACGTTATCGTAAATTTTGATTCTCTTTCTGGAATCTCTTTTGGATGTCGCAGATTTTAATAACTTTTTGGAGCGCTTGAGTTTTTGAATTTTTAATCGCTATTGCTTTAAGACGATTAATTTAGATACCCTAACAAACTCAGTGGTTTTACTTTACAAGTTTCGCAGCCAAACCTGCACTCTAAACCTTTCATCAGATTGTGGAGGAAACGGCGCGCCATAAATAAATTGTAATTGTTGATTGAAATTGCAATCGCCATATAATTAGTCGCTCTGCTTAGACACCTTTAAATCACGTTTTATTAATTGTATAAATTATAAGTCTTATTGGGAGTGACTAGTAGGAAAATGGATGAACATTTATTTAGCTTCGGTATATGTAGGTTGATAGAATGATGAAAATCACCCAGTAATTTGATTTATAGAATGCCAAGAGAATCTTAGGGGAATTTAAATGTAAATACTTAACTATACTTGTATTGCAGGCTGTCTGTTCTGTTAGTAGTTAACTAGTTAAGAATTGCATAATTGTACACTGTAATCATTCTGCGTTGTGTCAGTTTGAAATTAAACGAAGATTATTATTATTATTTTTTTTTTAACCCTAGGGCTACCAAGCTTTTTTTGTAACACGGACTACCAAGGGGGGGTGGTTATAGTGTCGTTCTACTATTGTCGTGTACCATGTAAGTCTAGTAAGTAAGTCTACTGTAACACTCTTTATTGTCTAAACACCAATTATACACTATGTAAGCTACACAGAGCTCGTGACTCCACCACACGCACCGACTGGTGATAATTGCCGGAACTGTCCTTAAATACTCCCACGATGACGACGATGGCAGCCTAGCCCGGCCAGCCGCACATGCATGCACCAGCTCCTCCCACGATGACACTACATGGTCAGTCACAATAAAAACCCGAGCCGCGGGTTTTCGTGCAACCCAGGTGCGTGTGGAGAACCAACAAATAATCAAGCGCGATAACAGTAAAACAATGTAAGTTCAAATCAACTAGTAAACAACAATCAAACCGCAATAACATCGTACGTCTCAACCAGCATAATCCATAAATGTTGATAAACACAAGAAAGCTAACATGACATCAGTAAATAATGTAATCAAACGCGAAACTAAACGATAACAATAAAGTTCGGTTAGCAATCACAACCAAAACTAAAGAAATAATGTAACCATTATTGTAAAGCGAGTGGAACATTGAACTCCGAACTAGAAAGGTAAAGTTTAACAGAATAACGCTTTGTCGGTCCAATAATGTTCTCCAGTCGTCTGTCTAACTGCACAGCAAGTAATGGGTAGCGACTGCGGCAACAAAATACGAATTTGTGACGGTTTATGTAAAACTGTAATGTGCCACTGAAACCGTAATTTACGTCCCAAACAACGACGCGAGAGACTAATGTGAGAAATTGCATTTACAGCGACGATGTCATAATCATTCAAAGCATATCGCAGCTCGTACCGGGGAATCACAACCGTGTCTTCTGTGTTTAATATGTGCATAGTTAAACGAACCGGCTTAGCAGTCGACGATTTCCCACAGTAGCAGAATTTCCGAACAATCCCACTTAAAAATATGAACAAAAGGAACATGATCACCGTAATCTGGAACCAAGGAAACTCTGCATAACCCAATGAAACCGTGGAACTGGATGTGGTAACAGTTGGTGACCGTGAAAAAATCCAAACCGGTGGAATAGAATTAGCTTGTACGACCTGTGGTAGCGCCAATACAATAGCCGACAATCGATGCACCCTAATCACCAAATAAATAGTTACTATAGTAAGCAGAGTAATCAGAACAGATCCAACAGGTATAATAAAAGATTGTGAAGTAGAGTACCATGGAGAATCCGTATTACCTAACATGTCAAGTTGATCTCGAAATTTTTCTGCCTTTGACTTAAATATAACCTGCCCGTCCTTGACAGACTGCATAGCTCTAGCAAATTCTTCAGTCAACTGTTCATCAGCCGCCGTGGATGCATTTGAATGAGTTAAAAAATAGGTAACTGTAGTGTAATTTGTTCAGCCACTGTAGCATCAGCCTTCAATGTAGCCCAGTCCGATCGACCAAAGAACTGTTGAATGACAGCCAAGTTAAGCTGGTGCACCACTGTATGCGTCGTGTTAAATAGGTCAGCCTCCTGGCACGAGGCAGGGAAAATATGCTGATCAGTAATCAGTGTGCATTCATTAGGGATGGAAATATGACAAGAAATGCATGCTGCGATCCGCTTAGGATGTAATGTAGGACAATTCAACGTCATGTCAGATAAACTATTTTCAATCGCTATTGTATTGGATGTTAAATACACCAATGATGACGGCTTTTGATTAAGAAGAAGTATTGCGCAAAACCTCTGAACCGAAACTGAATCATCAATATATAAGGCCAATATACATGCTTCCGGATTGGTGTTCAACTGGATGTCACTCATGTCAACAATGCGAAAATTGTCACCGCTCTGTAATGACGGAAGCACCTCCCAGACGGCAAACGTGTGACTGACGGAATCAACCGCAAAATAACGGGGTAAGTGGTCAAGTAACGTAGCATGCTGATTGTCTGCACTAATACTCTTGGCTACAACCGTGACTTTATAGAGTTCCATAGAAAAATTTTAAGTGGTAATAGGAATTTTCAACGTAATGTAAATGAAACTGCGCTGTATAGTAGCAATCTGAGTATTAACTCTGTAAAAATACTACCACTCTAGCTTGCCAAAATAAGATAAGAGTTGAATGATAGCACATTCTCGCTCACTAATCGACTGTACTAGAACGGCTATCTCTCCAAACGAATTTGGCAGAGGTGCAGGGCAGGCAGAATCTGAGCTGCTCCGGCTGTATGCATCCGCCTACGGTGACAAAGTCAGTACAACGAAAATGACTAAAGGCAATATGATCACTGACAGAATCAGACACTTTACTAGAAATTAATGACCGAGTCCCATATATCTAACAAGAACAAATTATGTCTCGATATCAGTGATTAGAAGCGAACATCACTGATCAGCAGCGACGCAAAACTGCTAACATTAATACGTCATAAAACGATATACTTTATAATACAATATGGTGTGAACTTCTGTCACTCCGTTTCTCCAATAAAACAACTGCACTGTAATAAGACCCGTCAATTAGTGATTAGATAGTCCCTCTCCAACAAAACCTTCAGGTTGGCGAACTGACATATCGTACCATTTTTATCCACGACTACGAAGTCGATTTCCTAGCGCTGAATTTACCCGTTGTGGTAAATGTGTAAATAGATGATCGGCCGATCTTAATCTCTAGAATATTAATGAAATGCGCTGTATAGTATTCACTCTTGTGACCTTCACAGCATAATCCACTAAAGTAAAATATAGCAGGCTTCAATCCAATCACAAGAGGTGAATATTCTCCCTGAAACATGTACACATGTTATCATTCTCAGGAGACCACAGTGGTAACGAAAATCAGTTGCAACCAGTCTAATGAACTCGTCCACGCTTATGGTGGAGCATTCATAAACCTCTCAGGCGTTGGTCTTTTCCTAACCTTTCCTGACATAGTTCGCTTGATATGAAATTCCCTCTTCAAACAATCACTAACATCCGTCTCATGAATCCATTCCGGCTTAAAAGACTTATTCCTAAATATGACTCGATAAAATCTTTGTTTATTAACGAATTTCATTCCGCTTAATTGCTCTGCTTCAATCCATGGCGACGGCGATGCCACATTGTCTGGCGATGTGCCAGGCATCAGCTTTTGAGAATCGTCTGCAACCGGAACAACAGGAGGAGTTCCATCCGACTCCATAAAATCTCTTCGATCCACATACGGCTTTAATCGATCCACATGCCCTGGTTCTCCACCACTTATAGTGTCGTTCTACTATTGTCGTGTACCATGTAAGTCTAGTAAGTAAGTCTACTGTAACACTCTTTATTGTCTAAACACCAATTATACACTATGTAAGCTACACAGAGCTCGTGACTCCACCACACGCACCGACTGGTGATAATTGCCGGAACTGTCCTTAAATACTCCCACGATGACGACGATGGCAGCCTAGCCCGGCCAACCGCACATGCATGCACCAGCTCCTCCCACGATGACACTACATGTAGGTTGATAGAATGATGAAAATCACCCAGTAATTTGATTTATAGAATGCCAAGAGAATCTTAGGGGAATTTAAATGTAAATACTTAACCCTAGGGCTACCAAGCTTTTTTTGTAACACGGACTACCAAGGGGGGGTGGTTACCACCCCCCCTGGATTTTGGGTTTGGTTTCACATATCATAACTTGTAATATAGCAATGGATTAAGCATTCATTTCTGCACAGAATGGTATATTTAGTTGTACATTATGTGAATGCACCTCGAAATTACATCACTTTTAACAATGGAACCCATTAATTAGTGATATTTTATATTATTGCGTAAATTTTGTACTTTTTGGATAAAAAAATATAAGATTATGTGTGTTTTGAAACTGATCTATGTATAAAGGATACACACAATCATCCCTACACATGTTTATATAGTATAAAATGTACATCCATACATATATATCCATACATATTGTAAGGTGCTACTCTACGAATGAAGTCAACTCGTGTCTAGGGTAAAAAAGAATGTATATTATAAAACAAAATCCGTAATAGTAACACACATACAACCTTATCGAAGAACATCAGATTCTCACGTCTCCTTGTTCGAGAACGTTGAACATCAAAGAAACAACTTGGTTGGCCACAGCGGACACGAAACCAACAGTTTAACTAGTTAACTAGAACTTATCTAGTACATGGAAGTCTTGGTCAGTTCTACTGAGAATTCGACATCACACGGCAACAGGCCTAACGAAAACTGCCAAGCTTCGACGACGATTCTTTCACATTCGTTTAAATAGGAGAGAACACTCCTTCTTAACTATACACGATATATTTCATCAACTATCCTATTTTCTGTCTCTGTTAAAGTAACGATATTCATATATTTCTAGTAAGCATAACATCACGCCTACTTTTTATATATAGTTCAGTTCCATACTAAATATATTTAGCTTTATCCAGAATGTCTCTTCAATCTAGGACAAAGTACCGTAAACAGTGTCTCGGTTGGGAAGGTCTCCCAACATACCCCCCAACCACTACGAGAGAAAACCTATCGGTTTTCGACCACACGATAACACAAAACCAAACACAAAAATGAACCAGGCAAAAACAAACAACACAACACTCAATCACTAATACTACCCAGGAATACACTCGAAGATCACCCAGGCGACGGACGACTCAAAAGATCAGGCATCCAGTTCTCTTTTCCTGGTTTATGCTTAATGTCTAGAGTATACTGTTGCAACTCTAGGCTCCATCGCAGTAGTTTCTGATTTGAATTTGCCATTGTATTTATGAACTGCAACGGACTGTGATCTGTGTAAACCAAGACCGGCGACGACCCAAAGTAGACGCTGCACGCTCGCACAGCGGTCACAAGCGCCAAGGCCTCCTTCTCGATCGTCGAATAGTGCATCTCATGAATCCTCAGTTTCCGACTCAGAAAACATATCGGATGTTCCACGTCATCAGTAATCTGAAACAGACAAGCTCCCACACAATTTTGAGAAGCGTCTACAGCCAAACAAAACTGTTTATCGTAATCAGGTGGTCTCAAAATAGGTCTAGACGCCAATCTCGATTTCAGATCGACAAAAGCCCTTTGAGCATCAACATTCCAACAGAAAGTCTTATTTTTCTTCACCAATTCATTCAAAGGAACCGTTATGTCAGCAAAATGAGGTATATATCTCCTGTAATATCCTGCCAACCCCAACAAAGATTGTACCTGTTTCTTATTCACAGGAGTAGGAAATTTCAATAACGCCTCTACTTTCTGCGTTCTAGGTTGAATTGAATTCAAACCCAAATGATGACCAAGAAAATCAATTTCAGCATTCGCAAACACACATTTTTTCAAGTTCAATGTCAAATGCGCATTCCACACTTTCATCAACACTTGCTTCAGATGCATCAAATGATTATCCCAATTTCTACTAAAAATCATCACGTCATCGAGATATGCATCACAAAATGATTCCATACCCTGAAACAACTTCCTTACCAACCTACTAAACGTAGCTGGTGCATTTCTCAACCCAAAACTCATATAGCGCCACTGAAAATGCCCATTTGGAGTAACAAATCCAGTCAAAGGAATATCCTCCTTCGCAATCGGAATTTGCCAATAACCTTTGGTCATATCCAATTTGGTCATGTATTTAGCACCTCCCAATTTATCCAATAACGTATCCACCCTTGGCATAGGAAATGGATCCGCCACAGTTACCATATTCAATTTTCGGAAGTCTGTGCATAACCTTCCTGACCCATCAGGTTTGGGAACCATTATAATCGGAGCAGCCCACGCACTCTCGGATTCTTCAATGATCCCATCCTTCAACAAATCCTCAATTTCAGTTGTCACCAACCGTAATTTTTCAGGATTTAACCTGTATGGCGTTTGCCGAACAGGTCGAGCACCCTCCTGTAATTGAATTCGATGTTCAATCAAGGAAGTACGTCCTGGCTTGTCACCAAAGACGTGTTGAAACTCCCACAACAGAGTCATCAACTGCTGCCTTTTCTCCACATCTAAATGATCAAGAATTACATCATTAAAGACATCTTTTTCATGATCAACTCCTCTTCCCTGATTTGTCAAGACAACATTTATCTTCACTGCCTCATCCGTTTCCAACCCACGTGTAACATATTTTCTCAACAAATTAACATGCACTACACGTTTACTTTTTCTCCTATCCGGAGTTCCAATGACATAATCCACTTCACCGAACCTTTTCTCTATCACATATGGACCACAATATTTTGCCTGCAATGGTTTTCCAATCAGCGGCAATAATACCAACACTTTCTCACCAACTTCAAACACCACTTTCTTTGCTTTCTGATCATACCAATACTTCGCTTTCTCCTTTTCAATTTCTTCGTTTTCATTCACCAATGCCATTGCATTTCGAATCTTCTCCCTTAAATCTAACACAAAATCAATCAAATTTCTCTGTTTTAAGTCCTTAACCCAATCATCATGCAACCATGCTTTCTTAATTAATTGCAAAGGACCTTTCACGTCTCTTCCAAACGTTAAATCGAAAGCAGAAAATCCCAAACCTTTAACCGGCACCTCTCGATAGGCAAACAAGACCCACGGCAGAATTTCATCCCAGTCTCCCTGAAAGTTCTCACCCACCGCTTTTAACATGTCCTTCAGCGTCCTGTGAAACCTCTCCAGACATCCGTTGGTCTGCGGGTGATACGGCGACGTTTTCAGCTGCGTTACCTGACACTCATTCAAAAAAACTTGCATTACTTTCGACATAAACTCAGTTCCACAATCAGACAACAGTTCCTCTGGAAAACCAAACATCGTAAACACCTGTATTAGTGATTTTGCTACTTCAGTTGCACAATGCTCTTTCAAAGGAAATGCCAACGGGTAATGTGTAGCTAAATCCATTACAGTCAAGATAAACTTATTACCCGATTTCGCACATGGTTTTAAGGGACCCACCACATCTACAGCCAATCTTGAAAATGGACTAGAAATCACAGGTAAGTTTATCAATGGAGCACGAACCTTCACCGCACCTTTTCCCAATCTCTGACACACATCACAACTCCTACAATATTCCTTTACATCTCTGAACACACCAGGCCACCAAAAATGACACAACAACCTATCGATGGTTTTTTGTGTTCCCAAATGACCACTTGACGGAATGTCATGTGCCACTTGCAGTAATTTATTCCTTAAGGCTGTAGGTACAACAATTTGTTTTACCTCAATGCCATCAGGAACTATCTTATTTTTCCAATGTCTTACCAACACATCCTTAGAAACATCATAGTAACTCTGTTCCCTCATTGACGAATCCGATTGAGCCAACTCAAACAATGGCTTCAATGAGACATCGTTACGTTGCAACTGAATCAACTCCTTTCGAGATACAAATTCTCCTTTGTTTGACTTAAGAACTTCATTCTCGTCAAACAATTCACTAACACCTGAAAACTCCACATCCTCTTCGACTATTTCCAACTGTCTACTAACATGAGCGTTCACGGCATCTTCATTCCCAGTGACAACCCTATCCAATGCTGCTTGTGCTCTAGTTACCACAGAAATGTCCATAGGTCCCATGTCTGCAATATCATTACCTATGAGCACATCTACTCCTTCAGGTAAATTATCAATTAAGCCACATAACAATTTTCCCTTCACTCGTTCCGAATCCAAATTAATTTCCACTAAAGGAATTTCAATGGGATCTCCCACTACACCCTGAATCAACCTATTTTCCTTTGTGTCTTTAAACTCAGTATTTCCTACTCTTTCCCTGCTAACCAAAGTTTGCAAAGACCCAGAATCCCTTAGCAAGACTATCTGACGCCGTGTACCTTCATGCCCATACAACCATGCATTTGAACAAAAAGGTCTATAACTATCATGCACATGCATTGAACCTTGTGAGTTTTCAGTATAGCAGCTGTCATTCCCCACTAACTGAACTGATTTTATGTTAGTTTCAAAATTTCGTTGCCCATTACCCTCATTTCTACCTTTCAAATGCCAACAATTTGAAACCACGTGTCCTCTTCCTCCACAAAACCCACAAGCTGCTGGTGATCCCAAACTTCTAGGAAAAGCCAATTTATTTGTCTTTTTAGGTGACCTGCAACCAGAATTCCACGATTTGTTCTCAAATTTCTGTGCGTTTGAATATTGTCCCCAATTTCCTTTTTCCATATTCAAATCCACTTTATTTTCACCTCTAAATCCTCCAAAAGTTTCCACTTTAAATGGTTTGTACAAAATAGCAAATTCATCTGCTAATGTGGCTGCTTCACTCAAACTCCCAGGTTTTTTTTCAATCACCCATCTATGAAGTTCTGTTGGTAAACAATTCACAAATTGTTCCAACTTTACTACTTCCATGAGTTTATCCACTTCCTTCGTAGCACCTTCCCCCTCAATCCAACTGTTAAATGGCAAACTCATTCGAAAAGCAAAATTTGAATATGTCTCCAAATTTCCTTTTTTCATTGTTCTGAACCGTTTTCTATAAAATTCCGGAACACGAGCATAAGCTCTCAACAATGCTTGCTTCAGAATATCATAGTCTTGACATTCCTCCACACTGAGCTCTGAGAACACTTTCTGTGCCTTGCCAGTTAACTGAGTATGAATGAGTCCCGTCCATTTATCTTTTGGAAATTTATGTATTTGCATTGCTTTTTCAAATGCCAACAAGTAATGTTCAACATCCAATTCATCAAATTTCGGAACAAATTTTACTGCATTCGACATTCGAAACCCTTGATCCATGTCATCATTATCAATTAGGCCTACATTATTTTCCAATTTCTTCAATTTCAACTCATGTTGTCTTATTTTATCTTTTTCTTGCAATTCTAACTCCAAATGTAGCTTATTCTGAGCTGCATCCGCTTCCACTCTCATTCTTCTCTCCAATACCTCCGCTTCCAATTTTATTCTCCTCTCCTCTGCTTCAACTTCTACTTTGCGTTTCTCCACCACTGCTTCTGCTTCTATTCTTATTCTCCTTTCTTCGACTTCCAATTTTCTTTCCTCCATTTCCAACTGTCTTTTATCCGCTTCAGCCTTAGCTCTACGTTCCTCAGCTGCTTCTTCTACTCTTCTTGCTTCAGTTTCTGCCTTAGCTTTACGTTCCTCAGCTGCTTCGTCGAACCTTCTTGCTTCATTTTCTGCTTCTAACTTACGTTGTTCAGATTCTAACTTAAGTTTAAACATTTCCAATTCACGCTCTTCCTTTCTCTGCTGTCTTTCTGCTGCCTCTCTCTTAAATTGTCTTTCAGCCTCATCTGCTTCCTTTGCTGCTTTTAACTCCAACGACTTGCTTTTTATTCTCCATTCCTCACTCATAGCCTTAGACGGAGATACTAACTTCGCTAACTTCTTTTGCATCTGTGCTTTACTTAAGCCTTTTGCTTCCTGACCTAAGCGTTCTAACTCAACTTTTAATTCTTCAACCGAACAGTCAAAGACATCTTCAAGCGTTAACGCTTTTGCTGCTACAGGAGACTCCATTTTGCCTGCTTTTTCTCTAGTCTATTCTAGACTTACTCAAATTATTTTCAGCTCTGTTGCCAAAACTTTCACTACGAAATTTCCTTTTCAAAGGTTTAAATTTCCCCACTTTTGTCTCTAGACTCTTTTAGAAAAGTCCCTACAAAATTTTCGCTTTTAGACTTTTCGCATTAACGTCACTTTTGGACGAAGCCCCCAAATGTAAGGTGCTACTCTACGAATGAAGTCAACTCGTGTCTAGGGTAAAAAAGAATGTATATTATAAAACAAAATCCGTAATAGTAACACACATACAACCTTATCGAAGAACATCAGATTCTCACGTCTCCTTGTTCGAGAACGTTGAACATCAAAGAAACAACTTGGTTGGCCACAGCGGACACGAAACCAACAGTTTAACTAGTTAACTAGAACTTATCTAGTACATGGAAGTCTTGGTCAGTTCTACTGAGAATTCGACATCACACGGCAACAGGCCTAACGAAAACTGCCAAGCTTCGACGACGATTCTTTCACATTCGTTTAAATAGGAGAGAACACTCCTTCTTAACTATACACGATATATTTCATCAACTATCCTATTTTCTGTCTCTGTTAAAGTAACGATATTCATATATTTCTAGTAAGCATAACATCACGCCTACTTTTTATATATAGTTCAGTTCCATACTAAATATTAGCTTTATCCAGAATGTCTCTTCAATCTAGGACAAAGTACCGTAAACAGTGTCTCGGTTGGGAAGGTCTCCCAACAATATATATATCGGTTTACGTTGTAATGCCGTATTCAGCCATTTTCACACAGATTACGCGTATTATTATTTATTGTGATCACTTCTGGTATTCATAAGACAAAGATGTAGGTATGCAAATGAAGCCCTACATTCCCTCTAAAGAATGATATCTTTGATTCTCTTCCAGGAAGACAAACGAATACGCTTCAGACAAAAAACTAAGGGGGGAGTGCTTCCATTCAGCCATTTTTACGCATATTACGCGTATTATTATTTATTTTGAACACTTCCGGTCATCAAAAACAAATTAATCAGTATGATAAAATAGCACTACGTGTCCTCTATGCAACGGCATAATTTATTTCTCTTCAAAAATAAATTATGAATACGTTATAATCGAAAAAACATAAAAAATGTGTGAAAGTGTAACCTATTTTCATACATTTTAATTTATTTTGAGCACTTCCGGTTGTCTCAGGTCAACTCAGTGACCATAGAAATGTAGCCCCACATTCCCTCTATAGAATAGTATAATTTGTGTCTCTTAATATTAAATGACAGATAAGATATAGTCTAAAATCTAAAGGGGTGGTATCCACCCCCCCTGGTACCTCGGGTATATTGGGTATAACTTTTGAACGGTGTGAGATATCATCTCACATTTTACCTAAAAACGTGTGTAAATGAACCCCCTACAGCTACCTAAAAGGTCAAATTTTTATTCCATACTAAAAAAGTTTGAGATGAAAAAAACCTAGGGGGGGGTGGCAACCACCCCTCCCTTGGTAGCCCGAGGGTTAATTCTTAAGGGATCTTGAGATCATTACATTGTCGTTAAACAACAACTAAACAGCCTATGGCTAGTAAAACTCCGACACATGCACTCCGTAACTGTTCTTGTGCCAGCTCCAAGCCTGGGTGATGGAGGAGGGCGACGCTAACCATCTTTATCAGTGTCGATAAACAGCAACTAACCAGGTAGTCAGTCAAAGTATTTGTAATTGTAAGTAAATAATTATAAGAAAATTATTTTAAAAATTAAACAGCTGCATTAAGGAAAAATAAGAAAGTGATTTAATTGAAATGTCAGATAAACTTTGACATTAGTTAACCTAGGAGATGCAAAATGTCACATTGCACAAGGCACTATTTATTGACACATCCTAATGTAGGCCTATTTGCCTTAGACATATTTAGGCGTAACTCTGGTCCGATCAATGCTATAAATTTTGGGTAGCCTACTATTTTATTGCCATAATTATCTTGTTGATTTATTTCGGGTAATGACGTTGGACGCCATTTGGTTACCATTTTTACTCGGAAATATTCAAGAAATATCTCTTCAAAAACTTCTTTTTGGTTCTCTGCCTTCCTAGGCAGGTTCGTACGTCCAATGTTGCGATTCGTCACGTTGTCTGGCGTTCCCCTTCAGCTTGCTGTAATCCTTCTCCATCATCCAGTCCAACAACATCATTCTCGGTCTTCCTCTTGTCTTTTTGCCCTCCATTCTTCCATCAATTATAGTTCGTAGTAGGGAGTCTCCTCTCATTATGTTGCCCAACCATTTTCTCTGTCGACTTCTGATTATTCCCACCAGGGATCTTTATCGTCCACCATTTGTAGTATCTCTTCATTTGTCCTATATTCCATCCAGCTGACTATTCCACCCTATGCCGTTTCCACGTATCGAAAGCCCTCAAACTAGTGATTTCTTACTTTCTATAATAACTAATAAGACTTATTTCTATTTTTTATTAAGACAATGTACATGTATAATTGTGTGAGTTAAGTTTTTAATGACATGTTATAACGCAACTAACTCTCTCGGTCGTGATTGACATTGACCCCCTGCAAAAAATCCGGCTGGAGCCCATGCTTCGGAGAATAATCGCCATTTTTATGCAATGTTTGTGTGACAATTCTCGCGCCCCCTGGTCTAAAGGAGAGAACGGAAAAAAGCCCTTTGCCACATCAAGGCATATGTAGCCAATTAAACGGTTGATATTATTAAGCTACTGTTTAACGATTCCACGCCACAGTAAAGATTAGTGTCGCCCTCCTCCTTTAAACAGTCGGTGGACTGACACAACCCGAACACGGCTGTGGTGGAGTTATCCAATTAAACTTTGTATCGTTTTTAAACGACGCTGTGTCACAACAAAATATGATTAGCGCAGCCCTCCTTTTATATGCAGGTTTTGGACTGACATTACCAGAGTACGGCCAGTGCCGGAGCAGGAAGGCCTAAGCACACGTTTCGCACAGGATTACAAAAACATGTTATTCAAATGACTCAAAGATTAGGCTAAGGACCATTGCTTAATTGACCAGGTGAGCAATAGTTTAGCGACATCGTGTGGCTACCTCAGCCGTTGACGACAATAACAAAAACATCATTGAATAAAGCAAAAAATCAATCTTTACTGCCATGCTAAAACGTAAGGTCGACGTCAACGGCCCTGTTGTCGTTAAACTGCTGATGAAACTACGTCTGTGACTGCAGAGGAAACGAGAGACGAAGGAGCAATTGACCGTTGATTTTAAATACCTCTTTAAAGCATTTTAAAATATTTATATAAAAGGCTGGGTTATAATTCACGGATCATTAATAGTGAGGGCTGTTAGACCGAAAATTTAAGCGGATGGGGACCGGTTGGACAAAAGCACCAAACTTTCTGTGTACTTAGGTAGTTGAATGGATAGGTAAGCCACAATAACAAATGAAGTGGCAATAGTGCTGGAATGCTACAATCCAAGAAATCATAAAGAGAACTTCAAAGTCAAAACCTTACAGGATCTGCTTCTGCTGTTGTGAGCGCTACAAATAGATTCAAACAGCTCAGATACAGCTTAGAGTTTTCGTCAGTGTTGAGAAGATGATGGTCCCGAAGAGCGGTTCCAAAGTCCCCCGATCCAGATTTTATAAGCTGAGATATACCTATTTTTGTGTGTTGGCGGCCATATTGGACGCCATATTGGATAGTAACATTCGGACACTATTGCCACTACGATAAATCGATTACTTGACCTTGATAATGTTAAATTTGATACTTCGTTTGTTTTTGTAGCTTACCTATGACCTGATATAATACTGCTTTCTGTGTTGGCGCCATTATTGGCCGCCATCTTGGTTTTGAGGGGTGGTCAGATCGCGTGGCTCCTACCAAAAGCCATTACCATATGACCAAACCTAAGTACACAGAAAGTTTGGTGCTTTTGTCCAACCGGTCCCCTTCATCTTGCTAACAGCCCTCACTATAATGAGCCCTATAGTGTTCAAATGCAATAATCGCCACCAGATATTCAAACAAGTAAAATCATAAACTTTATTTAAACACCTTTAAATCACACTTTTTTAATACAATATAATCGTCACCTTCGTTCAATTAATGGGTTTTGTCATTTTCGCAGCGACATGATTGTATTCTTATCGACGTCAACGGTCTTTGAGGCCACAAAAGAAGAGCAATCCGTTAAGCTATCTTGAGACCAGTGTGACCACTCCTTGGCATTTGTTCCAAGATCTAGGGATTTTGGAGTCCGACTTAGGATCTGGGGATTTTGCATAGCAATCTTGGGATTTCTTTCCAAGGTCTACATACTAGTTTTTACCGTAGTTTCCAACAGTGGCAGTGAATCAGATTAGAAAAACTCTCTCAGTAAGTCTTTCTGAAAGACGTTTATTATTATTGTAACTTGTAGACACCGTAATTTGTTAATTCAATGTTATTCTCTTTTTCTTTGGCTGTTTTTAGCTAGGAATTTTTTGAATAATTGTGTTTGTTAAAACGCATTTCATATTTCAGCTAACTTTTCCTCTTAAGTAACTTGGGATTTTTTGCTACACTTTTTACCAATCTTTGGATATTTCTGGCTAGGGCATGGGATTTCAGAAAATGGAGAGTGGTCGCACTGCCCGAGACAAAGCCATTCTTTTAGTGACTAACCAGATTTACAAGTAGATATTTTAAAAAAATTAAAAAGAGATTAACTAAAGTTTTCAGAATGTTTAATTTTCAATTTGTTGTTGGCTTGTTAAAAGGGCCTCCGTATGAAGTTTTTTAAATCGTCCTTGCAGGGCAGTTCGCGGACGGAGGGCATAATGGGCATAAGTATTAGAGCTTTCATTTTCTTAGCCCCGGAATATTGGGTCCTCTTCCTCGCCGTCTCATCCTAGAGCTAACAATACATCGTTAGTGTAGCCGTTGATTAGGGGATGAAAGTGGAGCAAAACCCTCTAAAAAAATTTCTTTCTGGCAGGGATTTGAACTGTTCAGCACGCCAACCGTTAGATGGTCGCGCGCCATATGGAGAAATCAATCAGTCAATCAATCAAACAATCAATCAATCGATCAATCAATCAATCAATCAATCAGAACACTGTATCAGACAAACGAACCAATGAAAGTTCGCTTGACATGGAATAATAAGTCTCGAAAAAACGAAACTTAGGCCAACAGCAAAACCCATTTTTACGTTTCATATCACAAAGCAATACGACTGCATGCCTGCATAGAAGGCAACAATAAATGAATACTGATTGATTGAACATTTGTTGCTTTAGCAACAAAACAACGCCCGCATTCGAAAGAATGTTATTCTGTTATGAGTCTTTTCGATATAATAACTGTTTCGATATAATCACCTTCGATTGGTCACCATTGACTTATACAAGCAAAGAAATTCACGAATTACTGTATATCCATTGTTAATTAATTTTCAAATCAAATCAGTTTATATCCTGAACCAACATAATGCAATTATGGCAATGAAACGTAGTAACTTACCTGAATAGTAGTTACAAAGGGGAGACCCAGAAGGGATGAAAAATCCCGTTAATAGGGTCACCTAATAATTGTGAATAACAGAAGTAATGCATGTCAGCCAGTTCTTATGATTACAGAATACACTGATAATCAAGAAATGGTATAAATTAATCAAAGATTTTTAAATATAACTTTACTAACACTTAACTAGTTTTATGTGCATACTAGATAGCCTACTGTTCATATATTTTGATTGGAAAATTTCTGTTGGAAAATATTTCAAATAAGCGCTATTGATTTTTTTATTTGCTAAAGAATAAAAGTTGGTTTCAAGTATGTTACCTACATGAACAAATTGGGCTAAGAAAGTTAAGATTATTGCAAGTGGGTGTTCTTCTTGGTTTACCTGTAGGTTAAATTTTAACCCATCTATGAAAAAAGTGCAAGTTTCTCTGCAATCTTCTCTTGCTATAGGGACATACGTGTAATATGCCTGGAAGAATCTAAGAAGAACTAATCTCAGACTAACTCTGGCTGACAACGACTAGCCAATCAGATCTGTACACAACTTCGTATTCATGGACAACCCATCTGACGCGACGCAGCGAACGTCAATAGGCGCTTAGCTTTTAAATACCGCTATAGCCAGGGCCCAACATAAAGTGTTCTCTAACATACATTCTAATACCTGAAGTTTTACTTACTAATTCAAATAGAGTTTGATAGTTATCAGAAGATTGCGCAGTTGCCATTTCTGGGCATTTTAGGCCCTGTTGTTCTATCAGAGATCTGTGTCCAGAGGAAGTCCGAGTCCGAGAGGCAGTGCCTGTTGCAAAGGCGGGTTTCGTTGAGGACGAGAATGTCATTTAAATATAAAATTTTATGTTTTACAATTATTAGGTCACACGTTGTGGCTGCTACGGCAAGTAGCGTTAACATTCTATGAGCGAAACTTGATTCTAGAGGTCATTCAGCGATTGTGTGTGTCCACAGTTTAACGGCAGCTTATGACAACATAGGCCGTTGCCGCCGACAAAGATTAGTTTTGGCATATTACAGCTCTTTTCACATTCAGCGATTAAACGAAAATTGCACTTTCATAGCGCTGAAAGAAAGCAATTTAGGGGTGTCAAATCAGAAATCTTATTTTATAATAATTTATAATAATATTCTTCTCTGTTAATTCAAATTGACATGAACGCAGCATGACTAATAGTCATATTGTCAACGGATGATTACAAGTTATTACGAAAATCGAATTTAACCGCATGGCAGCCATGCAAAGCGCTCATAAAAATGATGTCCTACTGCGCATGTTACCAGCGCCACCAAGCGAATGACAGGCTGAGTCGGCCTTTGAGAGGGTAGCGGGTGTTGATCCCGCTTCCTGCTTGATGTTCTGCTCCTCATGCCAGTGTTGTTACTATCCATCTATCTGTTATACGACTATGACTGTAATAGAATTCAGTGTTTAGTTACATCATACGTGTGCCAATATTGCTACTCATTTGTTGGTGAATTGCTGTTTAACGACACTGTGTCATAGCAAAGTTTATTAGCATCACCCTCCTCCTTTCTCCAGGCTTAAGATGGGCACTACCAGGGTATTCGCAGTGGCGGAGTTATTGCTGCTACGGGTCTGCGGATCGGGTACGGGTCGGGTACGCATTTCACAGGTCGGGTCGGGTACCGGTAGGGTCAACACGGGTCGGGTATGCCCGGTTTTACCCGTACCGACGTGAAGTTTTGGGGTTACAATGTCACCGACACGTATAATGTAGAATGTAGGCGCACAATGGATCTATTTGCAGTTATTTAGTGCACTATAGGTGACAGTATGGACCAAGGAGATAAATATGCAATAATTGAGAAGCACAACAATTGCATGCGACAGGTTCCATAAGTTGACTGCCTATTAGTATTACTACTACTGTGCAATAACTGCTGCTGGTGCTGCTGTTGCTACTACTACTCGTAATCATAATCGTAATCTCCAAACTTCTAAAGCGCCACTCGAAAGCCAAGCGCAGGGCACCAGCTTATTCACGAGCGCTGCGTCTAGTCAGAAGGGTTGTCCTACTACTACTACTACTACTACTACTACTACTACTACTACTACTACTACTACTACTACTACTACTACTACTACTACTACTACTACTACTACTACTACTACTACTACTACTACTACTACTACTACTACTACTACTACTACTACTACTACTACTACTACTACTACTACTACTACTACTACTACTACTACTGGTGGTAGTAGTAGCAGCAGTAGTGGTAGTTATAGTAGCAGCAGCAGCAGCATCAGTAGTAGTTGTAGTACTACTATATCTACTACTACAAAGTAGTAGTAGTAGTAGATGTAGCAGCAGCAGTAGTAGTATTAATAGTAGTGGTAGCGTAATGGTAGTGGTAGTAGTAGTAATTATATGGCAGATTGGAAGGAGACCCAACACGATGGAACAATGCAACGGAGTAGTAATAAAAGTATTAATTATAACATTGTTAATAATAATTATTATTAGATATTTTAACAGAGGTTAGTTTCCTACTAATAACTATAAGGTGCATGTCTCAACATTTTCATCTCTGTTTTATAGTGCCATCGATCGACACCTGATGCATTATTAAACGCGGTAGAGGAGCTATAAGAATATATTTGATAAATGTAGACAAAAACCTTGATTGTTCTTATAACTAGGCAACGGCAATTGTGGCATTTATTGTTAGGCTGCATTCACGTAATCGTGACGTAATATTGTTCTAATTGTCCCTTTCAACCATCGACTTACATTGCGATGCTTTCAACAGAAGTTTAACTACAAGCCGAACTCCTAACTCAAGTACGTTAAACATTTTTTCTGATTCACAAAAACCTGAAGAAGTAACAGAATCGGGTAAAGGAACTCATTTGTTCATGCGCTCCAAATGCTACCAAAATGTTACCTGGTGATACTATAAATCATGGGCATTCAAGCGCACCTATTCCCGATTGGCGCTGACGTTCCTACGATTTTTTACAAATTTTTGAAAAATTTTCGAAACTTAATGATTTAACGCTCGCACTCGCCATATTTACAGTTTTCTAGTGACGTCAGACGCACTGACGAAGCGCCACGAAATTTTGTAGCGCAATTACATTTTTAGCGTCATAAGTTTGATGTTAAGCGTTCACGGAGCTCTAAGTTATTTGGTAGCGCAACAAGTCTAATGTTTTATAGCTCAATGATTAATTATGTAACATATAAATTTTTATAGATTTATTTATAGATTTAACAGATTTAGATTGTCTATAGAATTAGAGGCACGGAATGCATCTATACCTATTGTCATCCAAGGTGCTGAAAGGGTTGACACAATTAGAGTGCTAGGGATTACCCTAAGTTCTGACATGCGCATGACAAAGCATACTGAAAAAGTCCTTGCCTCAAGTTCCACTTCTCTATACGCCCTCCGTGTTTTGAGAGATCATGGCATGTCTACTTACGCATTGCATGATGTTGCTATGGCAACCACTGTTGCACACCTAATGTATGCCTCCCCTGCCTGGTGGGGGTATGCCAGTGAGACTGATAGGAATAAATTACAGAGTATGCTAAATAGGATGAAACGTAGAGGCTTCCTCTTATCTACTACCCCTAGCGTTGTAGATATGTCCCAAGCTGCTGATTCTGGCTTATTTCGGGCTATTTGTGGGGAATCATGTCATGTTCTCCGAGGAATTTTCCCGCCTACACAGCAAATCAAATATAACTTACGACCCAGAATTCATAATTTTAATCTCCCAATCAATGATAAATGTAATTACATACCAAGAATCTTGTTTAAAGATACATATTAATTGTATTATAATTACTTGTATCTGTTTTGAATTATTATCTTTAGCCTGACTCTATTAACTAATTGTGTTACTTGTAACCTGTTGCGTTTTGTCAACTGGATTATTTTGAAATTAAACGAATATGATGATATAATTATGACATCTGTTAAATTAATCAAACACTTATCTTCCCATATCCCTTTCCTATCTACATCATACTTTCGCCAGAAGAGGTGACTCATCAACCTTTACTCTGAAGAAACTGATTGCATGGAACCTGCTTAGAACATTGCAGAATGCAGATGGACTGATACAAGGGTGTAATTTTCAAGTAGTACTTCAAGAGATGAATGACTTTGTTAGGGGTCGTCCACATACGCAAAATTTAATGTAATAGTTACATGCCCCATTGCCCCAATCAAAGTAACATTTGAAGCGAGACCCATAATCTACAAGTGTACCGCCCATTGCGCTACAGAAGTTCAATATATTTCCGTAAATGCCTATGACGCTAATATGTAATTGCGCTACAAAATTTCGTGCCGCTTCGTCAGTGCGTCTGACGTCACTAGAAATGTGTAAATATGGCGAGTGCGAGTGTTAAACTA
This sequence comes from Aporrectodea caliginosa, assembly GCA_020284085.1. Taxonomy (NCBI): domain Eukaryota; kingdom Metazoa; phylum Annelida; class Clitellata; order Crassiclitellata; family Lumbricidae; genus Aporrectodea; species Aporrectodea caliginosa. The sequence continues at coordinate 952,873 of JACEVL010000142.1, forward strand.
TAAAGGTTGTACTAATTTTCAAACATTTATATAAAATCGCAGGAGCGTCAGCGCCAATCGGGAATAGGTGCGCTTGAATGCCTATTATTCAAAGTATCACCAGGTAACATTTTGGTAGCATTTGGAGCGCATGAACAAATGAGTTCCTTTACCCAGAATCGCAGAGGACCTTTCAGAATTTCAAGGAATATCATTACCACAAGTAGGTAATACATATGCATATTTTATACACTCAATCGTTTAGGCTCATTAAATTAAGAAATCAAATGTAATGTAAATATACGAAATTTCCCAGGACCACAAAAACCACTTCAGGTTTTAAACCAGAGCTATGACAAATCAAATCAGCTGTAGCCAGGTTGCATTGTTCATTCCAGTGCCAGGTCAGACTCCGGGGAGGTCAAGCCGAGGAGACAGCATGGTGCTACGGTGGTAATCGTTGGGGTGATGGTGGTCGTGCGGTGGCGCAGGAGTGGACTCAGGATATGATTGCTGGAAGAGTTCGGTTTTCAGTCATGAGTTGAAAGCTGCAGAGCAAAGTGCAAGGGGAGGAGAGGTTAAATTAAGAGTCGAGATAGGAGGATGAACAAACTGTCGGATATCTTTTGGGAGTCCGTTCCAAAGAGCTGGTGCAGCGTAGACTCCCGTAGAGCAAAGAGCGGTTAAAGGATTTCAGAGAGGAGAAGAAGGTAGGCCGAGATAAAGAAAGATACTATGATGAGCTATAGTAGACTTGCGAGGTTGGATGGTGAACAGCTTGCCCTCGGGAGGGGATGGTTGAGGGAGTGCTATGGGTGTTGAACCGCATCTTTCAAGATCTAATTGTTCTTCAAGCAAGAGTGTTGCATTTAACCATTCCCCCCACCTCCCGTTACGGTGGTAGCACTTTGAGTTCAATGAATCGTGTTTCGTGTGATTTCAGGAGTTAACCCTTAAATGACAATGGCTGAACAGAGGCGAGACTCACCCTCGAACAGTAACACCAACGCCGTTGAAGCAGAAGATGAGACTGTAACGGAGGCTACGTTCAACTCGGATGGAAGGCAGGGAGCACCGTCACAGGCAGGGAGTACAGCAAGATCTTCCTCTAACGCTAGCTTTAATGGATTTGCCATGAATGCGAATACTTTCCAGATGCAAGGACCTTCAGGATCGACTCCAGATGAAAGACAAGCGGGCAACACAACAAGATCGTCCTCTAACGCTGGCTTTAATGGATTTGCCACGAATCCGAATACTTTCCAGATACAAGGAATTTCAGGATCGACTCTAGATGAAAGACAAGCTGGAAACACAACAAGATCTTCCGTAAACGCTGGCTTCAACGGATTTGCCATGAATGCGAATACTTTCCAGATGCAAGGACCTTCAGGATCGACTCCAGATGAAAGACAAGCGGGCAACACAAGAAGATCGTCCTCTAACGCTGGCTTTAATGGATTTGCCTTGAATCCGAATACTTTCCAGATGCAAGGACTTTCAGGATCAACACCAGATGGAAGACAAGCTGGAAACACATCAAGATCTTCCGTAAACGCTGGCTTTAATGGATTTGCCATGAATGCGAATACTTTCCAGATGCAAGGACCTTCAGGATCGACTCCAGATGAAAGACAAGCTGGAAACACAACAAGATCTTCCGTAAACGATGGCTTTAATGGATTTGCCATGAATCCGAATACTTTCCAGATGCAAGGACTTTCAGGATCAACACCAGATGGAAGACAAGCTGGAAACACAACAAGATCTTCCGTAAACGCTGGCTTTAATGGATTTGCCATGAATCCGAATACTTTCCAGATGCAAGGACTTTCAGGATCAACACCAGATGGAAGACAAGCTGGAAACACAACAAGATCTTCCGTAAACGCTGGCTTCAACGGATTTGCCATGAATGCGAATACTTTCCAGATGCAAGGACCTTCAGGATCGACTCCAGATGAAAGACAAGCGGGCAACACAACAAGATCTTCCGTTAACGCTGGCTTTAATGGATTTGCCTTGAATCCGAATACTTTCCAGATGCAAGGACCTTCAGGATCGACTCCAGATGAAAGACAAGCTGGAAACACAACAAGATCTTCCGTAAACGCTGGCTTTAATGGATTTGCCTTGAATCCGAATACTTTCCAGATGCAAGGACTATCAGGATCGACTCCAGATGGAAGACAAGCTGGAAACACAACAAGATCTTCCGTTAACGCTGGCTTTAATGGATTTGCCTTGAATCCGAATACTTTCCAGATGCAAGGACCTTCAGGATCGACTCCAGATGGCAGACAAGCTGCCAACATATCGGGGAACAATGCAACCCCCTCTTCTACCATCCCTGGCTTAAATGGATCTGCCATCAATCCGCCCTCTTTCCAGATCCACGGACCTCAAAATGCGACAGCAGATGGAGGACAGACAGAGAGCACATCTGGAAGCACAGCAACACTCTCCACCGCCAATGTTGCCTCACTGGATCCGCCTTCACTCCCTCCTCTCAGACTCACGGACCTCCAGAAGTAACCTACAAGGCCAAACAGGCATCTAGCAAAGGAACCAACGCTGAAACCGATAAGGCACGCGATGAGGCATCCGAATCCAATTAGTGGGAACTCTGTATGCTCGTATAACACTAAATAGGGAAAGTACAATTCTATAATACGTGTAAAGTAACTTCAACCGATTATCGTTGGTTTCGAAAAGTCAGCATGTTCATATGACCGAATAGTCCTCGCATTAAGTCATTCGCCAGGTGGCGATACTGCCGCAATAAAAAATAAGACTGTTTAAATGTGAAATGAATTTAATTTTACGTCACAAGAATAATTATATTAATCGTCAGCTACATACTTCCATATATTATGCATACATACATTCATCTACTCTGCCCCTTTCATCTCTGGTAACCGGATTCGGATCTCCTTCTGCCTACCCTTTGGACAACCCCTCTTACTCGACAGACGCAGGGCTCACGAATACGCTGGTGCCCTTTCAGATGGCGCTTACGATACATAATATTCTTACATACATGCATACAACACATACTGTATAATAATGATAATCACGATAATGATAATAATAATAATCATTAAAATCCATCTATCCGTCCATCCTTCAGCCAGTGCGAGTCTTTGACAACAGAGCCAGGTAGTGCCAGTCCCAAGTCTGGAGAAAGGAGGAGGAGGGCCACGTTATTGGCCTCGGCAGCCGAAAGATGTCGTTAAATATGGGAAACTATTTAATAACTCCACAACTTCTCGTACTCTTGAAGCCTGGATAAAGGTGGGCTTCGCCAACTTGGCTCTCTCAACCACCAAGCGTCTTTCGTGAGCTTCGCGCTTTTTGCCGGTAGACCAAACGCTGTCGTTCAGAACGACTCGTTCTGATGGTTGACCGGCGTGTTAGGGTAACAGTTTTTTTGACAGATTCTCAGATGATCTGAGTTGGAACTCGACGAAATGCAGACAGACGAGTATCACGTTTCACAATTCGTTGAACAGACGATCGACGACACATAACCTTACCTGAAAAAGACGACCGACATATCCCACATTCTATAGACATGTAAGAGCGCCTATTGACAATGATCATAGTGTCCCATTGGAAGCCCCGAACAATGTCATTTGTAGAAGTTGTCTGTGTCAGCTTTTGAATTTCAATAAAAGTGTATTGTATTGTATTGTATTGCTCTGTTTATAACAATTGTTTAACGACACCTTTTGGCTGCTATAGACTCAACATTGACCTCACCCGATAGTGACGAAATGCACCGATTACTTATTAGTATCCAGTGTTTAAGAGCGCTGCTGATTTTGAGCGGCGCTATATAAATGTTCGATTACAATTACAATTAACGACATCTTGTTGCTGCAAGCAGGCCGGTGGGATCACGTGGTTTTTGCTGAAGTCTCGCTGGCGGCCATGTTGGTATCAGATTGACGAATGATTGCGCATTATTTAGACGCGCATACCATGTACTCTCTATTTCCTGCTCTATACTCGGCTGCTTCAACGTCACTGGGCAGCTCAACATAGAAAGCTCTGTCTAGTTATATATAAGAGGTCGTTGGCTGCAAGGACCGTCATTTCTTCCCTTAAGCTAGCGATAAAAAGAAAATTGCGAATATATACTCATCTGAATAAACTATTAAAAGGTGTCTAATTAGAAATTGTAATTGTAATTATAATTAGCAACTTCTATTGCGCCGGTGTCTAATGCAAAAGGCATCTACCGATGGCACACCAAAATCAAGCCGTAATCAGGTCAACATCCAGAAGATCAGTCCGTAAGAGACAGAGAGACAACCTAAGGTGGATAAGCAATTTCACTGGCTCCCTATCCAACAGCGGGTAAACTTCAAAATCCTTTCCCTCATGCGTAACTGCCTTGTTGGGGTGGCCCCATCCTACCTGAGGTCTTTTTGCACCTTTGTCTCCTCCTTACCTGTGAGGGCCTCTTTGCGATCTTCGACCCGTGGCCTTATGGTTGTCCCTCGCATGCGCTCTGCTACGGCCCACTCTAGGTGCTTTGCCCTTCAGCTTGGAACTCCCTTCTCCAGTCTCTTCGCCTTGAGTTACTAGCCCTCTCTCCTACCCATATAGCGATTGTGGCATACAACCCATTGACAAGATGTCTGTAAGATTCGACAATATTTCTTGAATGTCTTTATCTCATCTAATTCTGTTCACTACAGTTGAGTGTGGAGAGAAAATAGTAAGAAGTTCAGAACTTTCGGCGTGTTTGCTGTAAGTACTTTTTCTGTCTATCAAACTACTAATTATATCCTTACTCAAAGTGAAACACGTTGGGGTGGGGGAACGAAACTGTCGTCACTTTGGTTCATTCTTTCATCATAACGCGTCACTCGTGACCACTGCAATTCACTCTTGGTAGGCCTTCCACGTGTTCGTACATGTCAGCTTCAGTCGGTCCTTAATTGCCATGTCTGGGTCGTGGCCAACCTAGCAAGACCCTTGCACATAACAGCATACATGCGCGATACCTTGCATTGATGATAAGAGAATACAGTTTAAACTGCTCCTTCTGGGCCTGGTTTCGATCGCTGGCTCGGCTAGGGCAGAAATTTGTTTAGCCAACTCATCTATGATGAGTACACTGACCGCAGCTGTCAGTTGGAAAGTGAGAGGGAGAAGGAGAGTCACGGTCCTCATACGCCGAAGGTAAGTAAAATGAAGTCGCTAACAGTTCATACCCATGGCTGCTTCCTGGCTGGCTTAATGGCCTGTTCTTCTTCTCTCCTATTTTCTAATTCTAGCATGAAACCACAACTACAGAAAAGTATTTCAAGTTCCGATAGACTTCGATGTAGGCTATTATTGTGGCCATGCATTTTCTGCCTTCCAGCCGATATATTCTTCAAAAAGGGACCCAGAAGTGCTGTTGCTAGAAGTTAAACGACATAAGTTACTTTATTTTACACGCCTTCATTATTACTGGACGGCGATAGATGAATGGTAACATTAATTAGGAAGCGGATTCGATACTCGCTACCCTCCATATGGGCGACTCAGCCTGTCATTCTCCAGGTGTCGTTGGTAAAATGACCAGTAGAACGTGATGGGCGACAATGCCGCCATACAGCTAAATTCGACTCCTGTAATAACTTGTAATCAATGTCCATTCATGCTCTAGCGCTTGTAATCATACCGCGTTAGCCCTACTTGTCAGTTTGCATTAAATAAAGAAGAATATAATATTATTCGTACTATTGGACTACGCAATTGAAGGAGAACATACATACATACATATATACATACATACATACATACATACATACATACATACATACATACATACATACATACATACATACATACATACATACACACTTACTTACTTACTTAGTAACTTACTTACTTGCTTCTCTCTCTCTCTTACTTGCTTACTTACTTACTAATAAATTATCTTCTCATTTCGAATTCGTAATTGTGCGCTTTCATGGTAACGTTTTCTTAACAGATGACGTCATCATTGGGCCCTTTGTCTTACGTCATCTTTCGATAGACGTTGCCATGGTGCAGCAATTCACAAGTTCATGAGAGAACTACGAGGCGAAAATTTTAGCCACAAAATTTTAAATATTGTAATAAGTCAAACTATTTGGTCTACGCGCTAACAATGTCAACACAGTCGACGTTTGAAACCTTCGAATAAGCAAGAAAATCATCGAATGAAGAAGTATTTCTAGACGGTCGACGTTTTAGGCAACCGCAGACAGAAAGAAATCAGCACAACAGCCTATGCGACCACAGAAGAGAAGATTCAAGTAAGAAATTTCTTTTTTGCATTAATTAAGAGATAGATTACTCGTCGTACCATTAAGTTGTTCGATGGTTCATTTAAAGCATATTAATCAGCAAAACTAATGGACAAGTGAGATCAGAACACGGTTAAAATTTTGTTTAGCCTAGATCTAATAAAAGTAAAGACTCGCGATTGATGCCATTGCCATTGCAACGGCAGCCCAAACAAATGCGATAAGGTTTCAATTCTATGATGGTAAATATCCATCATGGGACTTTAACCCCGAACTATTTACTTGAATATACAAATCATTATCAGAGTGTCTCGTTCATGTTAATTTTCTGTGACATTTTCGGGTCCCCAAAGTTGCGGGCCCAGTGCGAACGCACGTTTCGCCAACCCACTGCTTGGTAGCCTATCTGCGTCACTGATACCGTGAGGCCATAAAAAACATTTCTTCTGGTAGCCTGAGAGTCAGCCATGCATGGGTATGAAGTGTTAGTGACTTAATCTTCTCTGCCTCGGCATATGAGGTCGAGTGACTAGTCCTCTTCATCGCCGTCTCCTCTTCCCACTGACAATGCATTGTCTGTGTAGTCGTTGGCTAGAGGGCCAAGGTGGAACAGAAATCTAGAAGCACATTTCTGCCTTGGAATGGATTTAACTATACCGTCCAGTGTGTCAACCGCTAGACTGTCGCGCACAATAAGGAGACATCAATTAGCTAATTAGCCAATTAGATATCGTTTGACGTGGAGTAATAAGTCTCCAAAAACGAAACTTAATCAGCACCAATTTCTAACATGTTACAAATCAGAGAACAATACAACTGCATGCCTGCATTGAATGCATTTGTTACTGTAGCAGTTACACCGCCTGCATTCAAAACAGTAGGGACCTACTATTCTCTCATCAGTAACTTCGTTCTACTAACAATCCTGTTACTATAGACGACAGAATAGTAGACCAATCCTGTTCGCCCTCGATGGACCCTTGCCTTGTACAACCAACGATTTTTATCTCGTTGGGCGAAAGACTTTTTAATTAATAATATAAACGCAGAAAAAGTGGATTCATTCATAAAGTGGTCTTTTTCTTGTTACGCTGTTAGGTGCTGCTGCTATAATCACGCTATAAACTATGCTCATTTCATTCCGTAGGTGGCGCTGCTACAAATAGCAGTTACAGAATATATACTAGAAATAGATCGCAAACCGTAGCTTAGATTCAAATTTGATTGTAATAATAGTTCTGTTTCGCGATAGTCTATTGCCGTGTTATACAAACCGCATGCGGCGCGCGGGTATATTCTTCAACTTCTTTTCAATTTTGAGTGAAGGACTTGCTGGAGGTTCTTACACAATTGCCGTCTCAGAGAAGAAATTAACATCTCCACAATTACCGTCTCAGAGAAGGTCTTCGAACCCGTACTTTCCGCAATACAATGAGAACTGTAAGCAATCGGCTACACGCTACAGTTATACAGAAATTAACAGCTCCACGTGGTGCAACATGGCATTAAACAGATATCTTGTTATTTCCTTATATATGGACGGTTGGGACCGTGTTAAAGGTGCCCTACACAATTACCGTCTTCGAACCCGTACTTTCCGCATTACAATGAGAACTGAAAGCAATCGTGTACAGTTATAGAGAAATTAACACCTCAACGTGGTGCAACTTCGCATTAAACAGATGTTTTGTACTTCGGCTTAACGACACTTTTTCATATCAAAGATGATTAGTGTCGGAGGCAGAAAGCAACCTCGTACTCCAGGTTTATTGCGACCGAGCCACTCGCAGTAAAGATCCGAGAAATTAATCTCTGATAAACCTCTGCTGCTATCGCTTCCGCTGTGCTGCAAGAATTTGGACTAGTTAGTGCAGATGATTGTCGCAACGTCATTGACCCCAGCAAAGTAAGAAGAGAGCGAAGAAAGAAAAGGAAGCAGCTGCAATATAAACAAATCTCTGAAGATCTTTGTGGGATATATTTTGACGGTCGCAAAGATAAGACAATGGTTACCAGTGAAGATAATTGTAAATATTATCGCAGAACTGTAACCGAAGAACATTATTCCTTACTCCAAGAACCAGGATCTTCTGACCTTGGCCATGTGACACCAAAGTCCGGAACTGCAAAAGACATAAAGTCAAGTATAACTGATTTTCTTTTTTTTAACAAGATAGCTGTCGATAAAGTTGTCGCTGTTGGGTGCGATGGCACTAACGTTAGTACTGGAAAAAACGGTGGGGTAATACGATTGTTGGAACTTGGACTTCAGAAGCCACTGCAGTGGCTCGTATGCCAGCTGCATTGCAATGAGTTGCCAATTCGTCACTTACTGCAACATCTTGATGGACCAACAAGTGGCCCACGTGCATTTTCTGGTCCGATCGGCAAAGCGTTATCAAACTGTGAGGAATTGCCAATTTCTGAATTCGAAAAGATTCCAGTGAATTTACCGGATGTTAATATTAGTGAACTAAGCACCGACCAGAAGTATTTGTTGGAGATTACAAACGCCGTATCCAGTGGTCATTGTCCATTAGCTCTGTCAAAGAGAGCACCTGGCGCAATGAATCATTCAAGATGGTTGACGACTGCAAATAGGTTATTGCGTTTGTATGTTGCCACTGCAGATCCATCAGACAGTTGGAAAACTCTGGCGCGATATGTCGTCACAGTTTACGCTCAAATGTGGTTCTCAATAAAAAGTAAGCCGTCATGCAAGGGTGGGTCAAGACATCTGTGGCAAACAATTCATTTGTCAAGATATCTACCCGACGATTTGAGGAAGGTTGTCAATGCAACACTTAATCGCAACGGATACTTTGGTCACCCAGAAAATCTGCTACTTGGAATGATAACCGATGACAGAAAACATATCCGCGATTTAGGTTTGCGTCGAATACTGAAAGCCAGGAGTGAACACACTGCCAAAATCGCCGTACGAGTATTCAAAGTGCCAGAATTCAACTGCAATGCTCAAGATTATACGGAACTAATAGACTGGCAATCATGTCACGTAACTGAACCACCGTTAATAGCCAATATTTCTGACGTTGATATTACAGCTTTTGTGAAATGTAAGGAATCGCCACTGATCAACTTTAAAAGATTCCCTTGTCACACCCAAGCTGTGGAACGCTGCATAAAGTACTGTTGGTAACAGAGGCATCGTCAGCTGTATGCGGTAATACATCGAGAGATGGTTTCATAAGAGCGCGACTGGAGGCAATATCTATTATGCCAGTATTCAACACGAAATCGGAGTATTGTGTTGGGTAATGGGATATTGGCCCTATTGAGTATTGGGTAATAGGGAACATTTTGATATGTCAATTACTCAATAGTCACTATTAGTCAGTCATGTGCGACTGTGAGATCGTGAGTGTGCGACTGTGTGTAACGTCTACAACAAAATGGTTTTTTCTTCAATTTTAAATGTCTTGTGTTATTGCTTTGCCACTTCTTTGGTGATTTTGTACAACTCTGGTGTGTCCAAACTGTCTATTATTAATTTCACAAGGTTTTTTCAAAATATTTCTTAAATCTACAAGCAACATGGTAACATAAAATGCAGGAGGAAATTTTTGCCAGCCTACATTTAGTCAAAATATAACACTGCAAAGATGGTAAAAATTTCAAATACACGAGTTACTCGTTACGACCCACCCTACCTACAAAGTCGTTGGGGAGGTAAAAGATCTATAACAATCGCTGCATTAATTTTACAGATTACTTCTGATATATATTGACAACTTTCTCACGCTCTTACTTGTTGAAATTCCAAGAAAAAAATTTCACTGCACCCTATTCAACACATCCTCAGATGCAAACATGGCATTAAACGCTTAGCATGTCCTTTCCTTATAAAATAATAGAGACGGTTAAGGCCGTTTTAAAGATGTCCTACACAATTACCGTCTTAGAGTAACGTCTTCGAACACGTACTTTCCGCATTACAATGAAAACTGTAAGCAAAACAGTTATACAGAAATTATCACCTCTCCGTGGTGAAAAACAGAATAAAACGGATATCTTGTTCTTTTTTTATATAGGGACTGTTGACACCATTTTAAAGGTGTTTTAAGCGCTGCGGATATATTCTTCAAATTCTTTTCAATCGTCCAAGGGAGGGCAAACCTCTAGATGAAAATATTAGTAACAATAAAACAACTACCAGGATAATTACTATAATCATCGTCGTTGTCGTCAGCGTCGTCATCAAAATCATCGTTACTATCATGCATTTATTTAGCGCCACTATCTGTTGACGAAGCATCAATCGATGACGCTGAGCAATTGTGAGTGAAGGATTTGTTGGAGTTTCCAAAACAATAAATGTCTCAGAGAAGGGTCTTCGATTCCGTACTTTCTGCATTACAATGAGAACTGTAACAAATATCGAGCAGTTATACAGAAGTTCAACACCAACCCAGGTGCATACATGGCATTAAACGCTTCGCGTGTCCATTCTTTATATATAGACGGTTGAGGCCGTTTTTAGAGTGTATTACAATTGCCGACTCAGAGAATTAAGGATCTTTGAACCCGTACTTTTCGCATAATAATGAGAACTGTAAGCAATCGCCTACAGTTATACAGAAATTAACACCTCCACGTGGTGAAAGACATAGAATAAAACTGGTATCTTGTTCTTTATTTATATAAGGACCGTTGAGACCGTTTTAAAGGTGTCTTAAGCGACCGCGGATGTATTCTTAAAATTCTTTTCAATCGTCCAAGGGAGGGCAAACCTCTAGATGAAAATATTAGTAACAATAAAAAAACTACCAGGCATTAATCGATTAATCGCATTTCTTGTCCTTCCCTTATATAGAGACAGTTGGGACCGTTTTAAGGATGTCATATACAATTATCGTCTCAGAGAAGGGTCTTCGAACCCATACTTTCCGTATTACAACAAGAACTGTAACCAATCGCGTACAATTACGTGTAGACAGAAATTCAACACATCCTCAGATGCAAACATGGCATTAAACGCTTAGCATGTCCTTTCCTTATAAAATAATAGAGACGGTTAAGACCGTTTTGAAGATGTCCTACACAATTACCGTCTCAGAGAAACGTCTTCGAACACGTACTTTCCGCATTACAATTAAGGATCCTGAGTGGCCGAGTGGGCTGGTGCCCGCTCGTCACCCGGCGCCCCGGGTTCGCTTCCCAGTGGGGTCGGTTTATCAGTGATTAATTTCTCGGATCTTTACTGCGGGTGGCTCGGTCGCATTATAAACGTGGAGTACAATACAACACACAACACAACACAATATACTGGGGCGCGGTGGTTTGGGGGTATGTTCGGTGCCTTGCAGCTGTAGGGTTGCGGGTTCCAATCCACCTCCAGCCGCTGCGTAGGGACCCTGGGCAAGTCCTTCACTCGCAATTGCTCATGCGCTTCGGCGTGAAACTCCGACTACAGCAGTAGTCGGGAGCGCCTCTGAATGGGAAATCTGGTTGAGGCGCTATAACAAGTGTTCAAATACAATACAATGAAAACTGTAAGCAATTGCCTACAGTTATACAGAAATTATCACCTCCCTGTGGTGAAAAACAGAATAAAACGGATATCTTGCTCTTTTCTTATATAGGGACTGTTGAAACCATTTTAAAGGTGTTTTAAGCGCTACGGATATATTCTTCAAATTCTTTTCAAATGTCCAAGGTAGGGCAAACCTCTAGATGAAAATATTAGTAACAATAAAACAACTACCAGGATAATTACTATAATCATCGTCGTTGTCGTCAGCGTCGTCATCAAAATCATCGTTACTATCATGCATTTATTTAGCGCCACTATCTGTTGACGAAGCATCAATCGATGACGCTGAGCAATTGTGAGTGAAGGACTTGCTGGAGTTTCCAAAACAATAAATCTCTCAGAGAAGGATCTTCGAACCCGTACATGCTGCATTGCAATGAGAATTGTAACAAATATCGAGCAGTTATATAGAAGTTCAACACCTACCCAGGTGCATACATGGCATTAAACGCTTCGCGTGTCCATTTTTTATATATAGACGGTTGAGACCGTTTTTAGAGTGTATTACAATTGCCGACTCAGAGAATTAAGGATCTTTGAACCCGTACTTTCCGCATTACAATGAGAACTGTAAGCAATCGCCTACAGTTATACAGAAATTAACACCTCCACGTGGTGAAAAACATTGAATAAAACGGATATCTTGTTCTTTTTTATATAGGGACCGTTGAGACCGTTTTAAGGGTGTCTTAAGCGACCGCGGATGTATTCTTCAAATTCTTTTCAATCGTCCAAGGGAGGGCAAACCTCTAGATGAAAATATTAGTAACAATAAAACAACTACCAGGATAATTACTATAATCATCGTCGTTGTCGTCAGCGTCGTCATCAAAATCATCATTACTATCATGCATTTATTTAGCGCCACTATCTGTTGACGAAGCATCAATCGATGACGCTGAGCAATTGTGAGTGAAGGATTTGTTGGAGTTTCCAAAACAATAAATGTCTCAGAGAAGGGTCTTCAATCCCGTACTTTCCGCATTACAATGAGAACTGTAAGCACTCGCGTACACTTATACAGAAATTAACACCTCCTCAGGTGCAAATATGACATTAATCGATTAATCGCATATCTTGTCCTACCTTTATATAGAGACGGTTGGGACCGTTTAAAAGATGTCTTATACAATTATCGTCTCAGAGAAGGGTCTTCGAATCCGTACTTTCCGTATTACAACAAGAACTGTAACCAATCGCGTACAATTAGACAGAAATTCAACACCTCCTCAGATGCAAACATGGCATTAAACGCTTAGCATGTCCTTTCCTTATAAAATAATAGAGACGGTTAAGGCCGTTTTATAGATGTTCGACTCAATTACCGTCTTAGAGAAACGTCTTCGAACATGTACTTTCCGCATTACAATGAAAACTGTAAGCAATTGCCTACAGTTATACAGAAATTATCACCTCCCCGTGGTGAAAAACAGAATAAAACGGATATCTTGTTCTTTTCTTTTATAGGGACTGTTGAGACCGTTTTAAAGGTGTCTTAGGCGACCGCGTATATATTCTTTAAATTTATTTTCGATTGTCCTACGGAGGGCAAACCTCTAGCTCAAAACATTAATAACAATATAACAACTACCAGGATAATTACTATAATCATCGTCGTTGTCGTCAGCGTCGTCATCAAAATCATCGTTACTATCATGCATTTATTTAGCGCCACTATCTGTTGACGAAGCATCAATCGATGACCTTGAGCATTTGTGAGTGAAGGATTTGTTGGAGTTTCCAAAACAATAAATGTCTTAGGGAAGGGTCTTCGAACCCGTACTTTCCGCATTACAATGAGAAATGTAACCAATCGCGTACAGATAATATACAGAAATTCAATACCTCCCCAGGTGCAAATATGACATTAATCGCATATCTTGTCCTCCCCTTATATAGAGACGGTTGGGACCGTTTTAAGGATGTCTTATACAATTATCGTCTCAGAGAAGGGTCTTTGAACCCATACTTTCCGTATTATAACAAGAACTGTAACCAATCGCGTACAATTAGACAGAAATTCAACACCTCCTCAGATGCAAACATGGCATTTAACGCTTAGCATGTCCTTTCCTTATAAAATAATAGAGACGGTTAAGACCGTTTTAGGATGTGTGGCACGGTGGCCGACTGGTTAGAGCAGTTGATCTGTAACGAGGAGAGAACGGGTTCGATCCTCGCCCGGGGCGGTTACTGTGTAGGGACCGTGAGCAAGTCCTTCGCGCACAATTGGTCTGCAATGTAATTGCATCTGCGAGGTCGAGGCGTGTGCTCTTCTGAGCTTTGGGCCATCTTTGAAACAACGGCGACATAAAAATGCAGTTGTATTGAACATGCCATGGTATTAACATCGACCCCCTCTGGATAATGATGAATGAACCGATTAGTTAGAATACTTTCCAGTTTCAAACGATTATGAGTGTCGACCTTACTTTACATCCAAACTCTGCTATTTTTTCTCGTTAACTGCCGATAAAATGAAACTTGCAAGTATATACTCTGAGTAGCAAGCAATTTAAAGGTGTCTAATCAGAAAGTATTTTAGTTTGCTAGTTTGCATTGTTTTAACGACAAATGGTTGATGAAAAACGATCGCTAATAGCAACAATAAGGGAAAGACAGAAGAACTGGATAGGGCACGTACTACGAGGAGACTCCCTTCTTAAAGAAATCATAGAAGGGAGAATGGAAGGGAAAAGAGGGAGGGGAAGACCGAGGCAGATGATGCTGGGGTGGATGGCCGACGGATACAGCAAATTAAAGGAAAAGGCACAGCACAGAGAAGAGTGGCGTCATTGGAAGTTGAAACCTGCCGAAGGGCAGATAACTTAAAGAAGAACGACATCTTGTGGCTGCCATGGCCGTTGACGTCGACCTTAGCTTTTATCAGGGTAGTAAAGTGTTCTAAACTTTTCTTTAACCATTGACGTCGGTTCATTGTAACTGTTCTAAGCTTGTCGTCAACGGCTGAGGTAGTAGCCACAAGATGTCGCAAAACTATTGCTCACCTGGTCAATAAATTAATCAATTATTGTCAAGGTATTGAATATATAATTATTGTTCACGATACTTTAATCGTTTTATCATTGTTGTGATATGTTTTAAATATCATGCGAGAAACGTTTGCATAGGACTTTTTACACCACCATTGCCCGTACTATGTATCAGTCCCAAGCCAGAATACAATACTAGGGCAACGCTAATCATAATCATTATGATACAGCCTCGCAGTAAAGAATGATACAAAGTTTAATTGGATAACTCTACCACTGCCTCGTTCGGGTGGTGCATGTCCGAAGCCTGCATAAAGGAGGATGAAGATATTGTGGCGATTCGTACATGTAGTTAAATAGTAACTTAATTATTAACCGTTTAATTGGATGCCAGCGCCTTGACGTGGCAATGAGCTCTTACTATCTCTTCTTTAGACCAGAAGGCGGGAGAATTGTAACTAATACGTTGCATAAAAGGACGGATATTTTCCGAATATAGGCCTAATGATCTTTGTTATCACACAGTGTCGTTAAACTATGACAACTACTACATCTAACTTAACTCCGCCACTGTTTTAGCTTTGACAGAGCCAGTCCCAAGCCTGGATAGAGGAGGAGGGCGACGCCAATGATCTTCGTTATCACACAGTGTCGTTAAACTGAAACTACTAGCCTACTACTGCATTTAACTTCTTACTGAACAGTCTGAGAAATTTATTCTTATCGACGTCCGTGGCTTTTGAGGTCATAGGGATCCTGAGTGGCCGAGTGGGCTGGTGCCCGCTCGCCACGTCGGCGCCCCGGGTTCGCTTCCCGGTCGGGTCGGTTTATCAGAGATTAATTTCTCGGATCTTTACTGCGGGTGGCTCGGTCGCAATATAAACGTGGAGTACAATGCAACACACAACACAACACAATATACTGGGGCGCGGTGGTTTGGGGGTATGTTCGGTGCCTTGCAGCTGGAGGGTTGCGGGTTCGAATCCACCTCAAAGCCGCTGCGTAGGGACCCTGGGCAAGTCCTTCACTCGCAATTGCTCATGCGCTTCGGCGTGAAACTCCGACTACAGCAGTAGTCGGGAGCGCCTCGGAATGGGAAATCTGGTAGGGGCGCTATAACAAGTGTTCAAATACAATACAATACAATCAGTGGTGTAGTGGGGGGGAACGTGGGGGAACGCCGTTCCCCCACTTTTTTTCTCACCCTATGCTAAATTCTTGCAAGATTGCACTTTTTGCTTACTTCAATATCCAGGCGTTCCCCCACATCATTTTTTAGGACTACACTACTGAATACAATAGCACAAGAAGAACAGCAGTTCATTAGTACACCATGTTAAACACCTTTTATCTGAAGATTGCCGCGGATATATAAATGTCATTTTCGCTCGAATACTTATTCTATCCGACCATCGTAACGATCCTGGGCCATCGTTTTCATTGCATTGTACAGGGCTAATAATGACTTTGTGTGTAAAGCATTTGATAAACTCTGTCTGCACACCTTTAAATCATAGGTTTCTTATGTGATATAAGTTTTATTTGCGTTCAATCTCTACCTGCACCAACTGTAGTTCCGCCTTGAAAACTGCGAAATTTATTCTTATCGACGTAAACGGTCTGTGAGGCCACAGAAGAAGAGCAGAGCAGTCTTTTAATCAAGCTTGTCCGTATGTGTATGAAGCGTGTGTTAGCGACGTCATTTCTTAGCCCCGGCATATGAAGGCGAATGGCCAGTCCTCTCCCTCGCCGTCTCATCTTCTCACTGACAATACATCGTCAGTGTAATCGCTGGCTAGGGGAAGAAGATGAAGCAGAGATCTCAAAACAAATGCCTGTCTTGGCAGGGATTTGAACCATACAGCACGCTAACCGATAGAATGTCGCGCACCATAAGGGGTTGTCAGGCAAATGCTACAAGTTTTGACCGAGTTATGACACCTTTCCTTGGGGTCCACTTTTCATCGGGACACAGTGTAGGGCCTACATGTATCTGGAATCGAATAAGGCTATGATTGTTATGCCGATGAAAATTTTAAATTGCTGAAAAATAATTTTCTTAAATTTGGACACCTTTATAATGCTTTCATGTTAAGCTACATAGATATCAAACTATATAATAACATTTACTGTGTAAACCTTCAGCCCACGATACTATAAGTTTGCCAATCCAGCTTCCATATAGGCTAAATTGACCATATGAAACAATTTACCAACCTAAACTACGGCGACATTGAACTCCGCCACTGTTCGCTTTCTGACAGTGCCAGTCCCAAACCTGGATAAAGGAGGAGGGCGACGCTAATGGTCTTTGTTACCACACAGCTAGTCGTTAAACAGAAAACAAGATCAGATTTTCGGTATTTTTTTGTGATTAAAAGAGTTAATCGACAATAGGCCTAAGTTCTTTGGAATTTAAATATTAATATATGTTCGGGGACTTTTAGGGACCTCAGGATAACATTTTCAAATTCTGTAAACAAATATTTTTAGCAATATACGTATAGAATAATAAGAAAATAGGGAAAAGGTGGTTTTGCAAAGTATGATTTTTCTGGGCAGCCCAACGGTCATGTTAAACACCTTTAATTGAGTTTGCATATAATAAATAATAAATATCGTCAGTTGAGTTGTATCTATAATTATTGTATTGTATTGTATTTGAACACTTGTTATAGCGCCTCAACCAGATTTCCCATTCAGAGGCGCTCCCGACTACTGCTGTAGTCGGAGTTTCACGCCGAAGCGCATGAGCAATTGCGAGTGAAGGACTTGCCCAGGGTCCCTACGCAGCGGCTTTGAGGTGGATTCGAACCCGCAACCCTCCAGCTGCAAGGCACCGAACATACCCCTAAACCACCGCGCCCCAGTATATTGTGTTGTGTTGTGTGTTGTATTTTACTCCACGTTTATAATGCGACCGAGCCACCCGCAGTAAAGATCCGAGAAGTTAATCTCTGATAAACCGACCCGACCGGGAAGCGAACCCGGGGCGCCGACGTGACAGGCGGGCACCAGCCCAATCGGCCACTCAGGATCCTCAAATATCCTTAATATAGCAATTGTTCCTCTCAACGTCAACGGCCTTTGATGCCTGAAGATATTGTTAAACTAATAAAAAATCAATGTAATTGCCAGCTTTATATTATTAGGCAAACAAAATGTCATTAAACGCTGAATATTGTAATTCTATGAAAAAGGCAAATTGAAAAGGTGAATTAAACGGCTTTGCAAAAAAGCGAATTTAAAGAGTGCCCATCATAAACAAGGGCAGAAAGTTAAAGAGAACTGATATTGTATTGTATTGTATTGTATTGTATTTGAACACGTGTTATAGCGCCCCTACAAGATTTCCCATTCAGAGGCGCTCCCGACTACTGCGCAGATATGGGCGACAATGAAGCGTACTGCAATACGGATGGAGAATTTAAAACAGCGAATGGTATTGTAATCAATTAATGCTACTGTAGTCTTTAATCAATTTCATTCTTAGAATCACTTTTATGATTAACATCATCAAGATCATTTTTGTGATCAAACTCAAGATTATTCTCTTGAACATTCTTTTGAACATTCTCATGAGTGACAGACTGACAGTCTCATGATCAGTTCTACTATTGACATCAACATCCTTTTTAGAATTAACATAGCTTTTAAATTTCATTTTCTTTTTATAATACTGGTGTTTCTCCTTACCAGCTTCCTCCTTGCTCTGTTGAATTTGATTTAACTGATATATTTGCCGATTCTGCAATGCTGGCGTCTTCTTGAGGAAAACCTTCTTTGTCACCTTCTTTGTTAGTTTGGACTGACTACTGTCCACGGAGTGCGACCTTCGGAATCGAACTTCGACGGATTCGTGAAGCATGTCTGGTGTAGCGTTTACCTTCGGAGGCTGTAATTCCCAACTGGAAGCGAAACGACCCATATCTCCAGACCCATCAGTTTTCTCGCCGTCAGTTGCATTTGAAAATTCAGTTGTGATATCGCAGACGGTAGAAAAGATATCGTCTCCGGTTTTTGATTCTGCTTCCAGAGATTTGTTTATTGATATGTTTAAGGAAGAAAAAGACGAGGAACCAGACGATGTGTCTAGTGGACGTTTACAGCTTCCTCTTTGCATGTTTGATATCGGTCTATCTTAATTGCTGTTTGAATATTTTCTATTGTTAAGATCCCGTATAATCGTCTTTCACTTCGTAAAAGTAGGTTTATTAGCAATCCATAAGGATAGATGTAAAACCGTATCCAAACAACATACTAATGAACTAAACGCGTAACGCGTACGGTCTTTCTTCTCATTTTACGACGAGAACAGACACACAGTAGTCTAAAAAAATCCAAACCCAAGCGATTGAAGCGAAAAAAAAAGTCACCACACGCCAAACGACGCCAAGATCACGCCGCTTTTGACAACGACTAGAAACTAATTATCTTAACGATTAACGTCTTTCATAACTTTGACTGACATGACTGTAACCCATTGCAGACTGATTACTAGTTCCGCAAGACCTTATTGACTTATTCAACGAAAGTGACATTATATTGCGTAATTACACTATTATTTAAAGGTGTTTAAACAGAGTTTATCATTCAGCCTGTTTTCAGTGTTTAGCGACATCTTACGGCTGATAGAACGGCTGCTGTAGTTAATCTCTTCAAGATTTCTTCGAATATCAGCAACCATAAATGCATAACTTACTAATTACATTATAAAACACATATTTGGAAGCTAAAGCCTCTAGGGTCTACGGCAGAAAATTTTATGCTGCGGACTGGTTAACCAAATAGAAAACATGTGTTTAACCTTCGAGAAGTCTTGTAGGGCTAAATTTGTCTTTGTCCGCTGTACAGCATACTTCGCCCCATTGTTCAGCTTAGTTTCAAATTCGCTTTTTTTCAGCGGCATCGATTGTCCATGGAAGTTGAGGTCGCTTCGGAGAATTACCGTCCTTTCCATGCAATAATATATTAGTTATAATTCTCCCGCATTCTAAAGGCGAGAACGGAAGAGAGCCATGCCACTTCAAAGAGCATGCATCCAATTAAACGGTTAATTGAAGCGAGCGATTACCTACACGAGAATCCATCAAAGCTACTCCTTGGCCTATACAAAGATAACCAAATGAAATCGAACTGCTCTGGATAAAAACAATCTCACTCAACTATCGGATATATAATTATATATCGGTGCTCTTTACCACCCGCCAAGCCCAATATACTCGCTTAGTACTCTACTTCATTGGCTCGAAATATCAGTTGATGAAATAACACAAAAAGACAACAAAGCTCTAATTATATTAGGCGGAGATTTCAATCGCCTCAATATCGATGAAATTACCGAACTGACCGGCCTAACTCCTACAGTCTTTGAACCTACTCGAGGAAACAACATTCTAGATCAATTCATGGTATCTGTCCCCGATCTGTTCAAGATCAAAGTCATCTCTTCAACCATCCGAACAGACCACAAAGCTATCATTGCCACCACTGGAAATCCAATCACAGATAGAGGGAAAACACACTCTACTGTCACTTTCAGAAAAAGATCCCCCTCACAACACTCCTTGACCCTTCGTGGACTCTAAACCATAGACACGGATCTCGCATTATCCACCGACCTACAAGAAGCCTGGAATAACTTCTACAGTGACGCAACCGCTCGATTAGATCAAAACTACCCTCTCCGCACATTTACTATCACATCAAAAGATCCGCCCTTCATTACACCGGAAATAAAACGCATGCTTCGACTCAAGAACAGATTCATGAGAAAAGGGAAAATAGAGAAAGCAGAAGCTCTATCCCTCCGGATCGCTAAAGCTATCTCTAAAAAGAACACCTCATTCCTCAAACACGCTAACCCTCGTGAAGGAGCTGAATCACTTTGGAAACAAGTCAACCAAATTACAAAGAAAACCAACCATGAGGACCTCCCTTCCTCCCTCAGTGCCGATGATCTCAACAACTACTTCGCCAACGCTTCTCATGATCCCAACTACTCTGCACCTCTCCTCAAATCCACCGCTCCCCCAGAGCAGATCGACATCACCGAAAGTTTAATCTTTCATCTACTTGATCATCTCAAACACACTGCAGTTGGTGATGACGGTCTCCCAGCCTGGTTTCTAAGACTAACGGCCCCCGGCTACTCTGGAATACTAACAACTCTAATTACCCAATCATTAACACTTTCCTTTGTTCCTAACCAATGGAAAACTGCCATAATCTACCCAAAGCCTAAAACTCCCCACCCATCCCAACCATCAGATTTCCGTCCAATCTCAGTCCTTCCAGTACTATCTAGACTCGTTGAACGCATAGTTGTTCACGCTTAGGCTATATCTATCCCAGCTTTGAACATCTGCCTAAACACACATCCCTTCATGATCAGTATGCCTTCAAGGCCACCGGTTCTACCACCGCTGCAATCATTTCCATCATACAGCATGCCACTGACCTTCTTAAAACCAACGACCATGTTGTAATAATATCAATGGACTTTTCTAAAGCTTTTGACTCTATCAGTCACACTGCAATAACCCAATTACTAGCATCTCTCTCCCTTCCGGACTACATCTACAACTGGATAATCAACTACCTAAACGGAAGAAAGCATTACACCATCTACAAAGGTCAAAAATCCAGAGTAATATCAATCAACGCCAGTGTCATCCAAGACTCAGTATTCGGCCCAACTGGTTTCATTGTTGGCATATCCGACCTCCATCCCATTCATCCTCAAAACCGTCTCTCCAAATACGCTGACGACTCTTACCTATTCATCGGATCAAACTCCCTTCACACCGCAGAAACCGAACTTCAACATATCCACAACTGGTCAGAGGAAAATAACCTAAAAATAAACTCTTCCAAAACCCGTGAAATGGTAGTTATCAAACACAGCCAGTCTTCACTCTCCAACAAACCCTCAATCACTGGTATTCCTCGCTCTACCTCAATAAAAGCACTAGGCGTCACCATCGATGAAAAACTTTCAGTCACTGAACACATCAACAAAGTCGTCAAAAGTGGCTCTGCTTCAATCTTCGCCCTTAAAACACTCAAAAACCATGGTGCATCTGCAGACTCTCTACAACTTATCACCCGCGCAACCATTATAGCCAGAACAATGTATGCTTCCCCCGCCTGGTGTGGTCTGGCGAGCGAAAAGGACAAATCCCGCATAGAACGTCCGAATAATAGATTAAAACGCTCTGGTTTTATTCAGTCAGATTCCCCTTCTACGAATGTTCTTGCTAATAAAGCAGACACTTCACTTTTTAAAGCCGTTCTCTTAAATGAGAATCATTCACTTAGATGCCTTTTTCCTAACCAACATTTTACGCCCTATTTTCTTAGGGTCAGACCACATAACTTTAACCTTCCTGATAAGGACTCACGAAATTTTATATCTCGAATGTTATTCCTGAACTCTTACTAAGCTATTATTACTTCATACTATATTATCTATATGTATTTTTTTCTCAATGTACACCTACAGCGTTATGTCTGTTGTTAAAACACAGAGTCCTTTAAAATCTATATAAAGTTTAATTGGATAAGCCACCACTGTCTGGTTCCGGTAGGGCCAGTTTGTAAATAATGCATTTATTCCATGAAATCTCGAAGATTAACGACAGCGGTTCTAGCAGCCGAAAGATGTCGCTAAACACTCAAAACACGTAAACTCTGTTTAAACACCTTTAAATCGTAGATTTTAGATTATATAAACGTCATTTTCGTTTATTCACTATATTTCTTTTAAAACTTTGGGTGAACTGTCACATTTATTTCTATTGACGTCAACGGCCTTTCAGGTCACAAAAGAAAAAGATAAGAGCATTCCATTAAGTTATCCTGAGAGGCAGCCATAGCCCTGTGGCCTTCCTCAAATGCTCATCCTTTTCCCCCTTTATGCTGACGATATCTTAACCATAATATCCAAACGCGGTCTGAATGATCATCTCTACGCGGATGACTCATAGGTCTATGGCTTCTATCGTCTCCTGATTTCTCCCATGTCCATCATCTGTGGTTCATCTCAATGAACCGCATCAGTGACATCACTGACTGGATGAAATGCAATCGATTGCATCTGAATTCATTGAACTCAGAATTCCTCTGTTGTTCGTCCTCAGAGACCCATCAACGACGTAACACATCACAGGATTTGTAAGGACCAGTTTCGTAATCCTAGGACGGCTGAAGTCTGTTTCTCCGTCTCTCGCACTGGATCTGACTCACCATCTCGTGCAAAGTTTAATCCTAAGCCGAATCGATCATTACTGCAACGTCGCCGTTGCTGGCTATCCACAGCGCAGTAACATTGGACTTCAGGCGGTTATCAACGCTGATGCTCGTCTAGTCTTGCGATTAAAAAGTTCGACCATAATATTATAACTGCGTAACTCCGTCTGTGTACCTACTTAGACATGTCAACTTTCCGCGATGAGCGTTAATTAGCGATTTCTTTTATTTCAAGGTCTTGCGTCGTCTTATAACATCAAAGGCCATTGACAACAATTCGAAAGTGTATTCAATGCAATGAAAGTGTCAAACGTCTGCTCGATGGACTGTCAATTGAGAGGTCGCGGGTTCAAATCTTTGACAAGGTAGAAATAATTGTTTCGAGATTTCTGCTACACTTTCCTCCCCTAAACGACGATGAACACCGACGATATTGTCGGTGGGAATATAAGACGGCGAGAGAGAGAGAGAAATGGACACCCACCCTCATACGCCGGGGCTAAGAAAATGAACTTACACTCCATACGGTTATACATAATTATCGCTGCCTATCAGGATAGTTTAACGAATTGCTATTCTTCTACCTTGCAGACAACATGAGGCCGCTATCGGACGATCTTAATAATAGGTAGCGGCTGTGAACATCAGAGCCTTTGTGGTCACTGGTCCACGTGCCTGGAACCAGTCTTTCTGCACCTATTTAAGAAGCCAGACGGTTTTCTTATACCTGCAATATAAATTCAACCTCGTCTCCAAACAAATCAGCGACATGAAAAGCTGTTGACGACTGTTCGATTATGTATACAATGTAATGAAAACGACAATATGTCAATAAATCATCAGTGATTGAGCGAAAATTATTTATATATAGCGTCGGTAATCTCCAGTTTAAAGGTGTTTAACGCAGTATAATATCCTTAGTTCTGATTGTCTAGCAAGATGTTGTGGCTGTTAAAGCTGATGCCGGTAATCTTACCTTCGATTTAATCTACATAACAAAATAATATAACACTACAATGTTATGCCACATACATAAACCACATGTATAATGGGAGTCCAAGGCAGATATTCTGCTGGAGGGCTAACTAACGAAAAAACTCTGTGGGCAAGTTCAAAGTACGTTTAGTTACTTTCCAGTATTTAGCGAGATCTTACGACTGCCAGAGCCGTTGACGTCACCGTCTTCTAATCTTTAGGCTTGAGACTGGCACTACCACAGTACGGGCAGCGGCGGAGTACGGCGCATTGTATGCTTTCTATTGCTATTGCTAGCGACACCTTGTGGCCGCGTCAGCCGTATGCTCCGACATCATTTTATCGATAAAACAAAAGCAGTACCGCTTATTATTCCACATTTTTACGTCGTCTTATGACATCAAAGGCCGTTGACGACAATAATATACAAATAATATACAATTCAAGAAGTACAAGCATCTTAGAGCATCCGAACAACACTATTCAAGGTGTTGAAACGGAGCTTTACAATTTCACTAAAATTCAATATTTTTCAATATACAGTAGTTCATCTCATTGTCTATGATTTCCATAATTATACTAACAAATAGAATTTATGCAAATTAAACAATATTATTATGCAGCAATTGTTCCACAAAAGACATTTACGAAGTACTCTCAAATATTTCATGCATCTAATCAGTGTTATTTTAGTTCCTGAGAATAGAATAGAACAGCACTGCAGCACCCTCTATGTGGGTCTTCCGGTGGCTCGAGTTGGGTGCTTGGTTCGGGTCATGCGAGCGGCGGCACGCCTCATTGGCCGAATCGCAAGATTCGGCCATGTTAGTGATTACATGCGGGATGTCCTGCATTGGCTCCCTCTCCCGCAGCGGATCACATACCGGATCTCTGCCTTGGTCTGGCGATGCCTCGCGGGTGTGGCCCCTGTTTACTTACAGGAGCTCTGCTGCTCCACCCTGAGCGTCCAGCGCCGTGGTTCTCTCCGCTCCTCTAAGCAGGCTGAGCTTCTTGTTCCCCGGTCACAGTGTGATTCTCCTTACAGATTTTATTTTAGTTATAGTTACTGTTATAGTTAATGGTTTTTTATTTTAGTTATAGTTATAGTTATAGTTAGTATTATTTTTTAGTTATAGTTATAGTTATAGTTAATGGATTTTTATTTTCGTTAATTTTAGTTACTACTTAGTTACAATAATTAAGGCTATAAGCAAAATTGTGCGTATTAACTCGCTGTTTCACAATTTGCTCAGAGCTATGAAAGCCTTTGAAGCAAGGGTACATTCCGCTTCATGAATACACGAGTTTCCAAACTAACTGACAAATTGCATAATAAAAATGTCGCATTTTTCATTCTAATTTATGTCGAATCGTCCATATTGCACTTCCTATTTTTATTTTATGCATTAACGAAAATAAAGATGAATTTTCGTTAGTGTTATTTTCGTTATAGTTATAGTTATAGTTAATGATATTTTTTAGTTATAGTTATAGTTATCGTTAACGAAATTATTTTATTTTCGTTAACGAACATTTTCGTTATCGTTATCGTTAACGAGAATCACACTGCCCGGTCACGGACATCTACTATGCAGCGCCGTGCCTTTTCTGTTGCTGGCCCTGCAATCTGGAATGAGCTCCCTGTGGATCTACGCCTAATGCATAGAGCCCTTGCGGCAACATTCCTCTCTAACCTCAAGACTGTTCTCTTTAGCCGGGGTTGAGTCGGGAGCGCTTCTGAGTAGATAATCTTGAAGGGGCGCTATATAAATATCTGAAATGAATGAATGAATGTCCATACTAGGCCTATACTAATCTCATAAATAGGTCAAGATACTGTTTTGTGTGACAGTCTGATAGACATTAATCGTTCATGTTATTTTATTATTTTAAATTAGTTCCACGGAACGAAAACTGGAATAAAAATTAAGTCTGGAACGAGAATAGAATAGGAATAAAAATTTCAATATTTTTCTCAGACGAGAACCTGGGACTATTATGAACGGAATAGAATAAAAATTATTGCTTTATTTTTAATAGCTATGCGGACTGGTAACTTTTTAGTCTTTCTGCCTATAAACTGTTTTATTAACAGTCGCTTTCACATTGTCCATACTAGGCCTATACTAATCTCATAAATAGGTCAAGATACTGTTTTGTGTGACAGTCTGATAGACATTAATCGTTCATGTTAGACATTTCTGTGAGAAGTGGAAGTGGAACTACAAATATACATTTTCCGGAACTGGAACTAAAATTATTTCTAAATAGGAAGTGGAACTAGAACAAGAATAAAATTTATTTATAAAGAGGATCTAAAACTAGAACTAAGATGACGACAGTGGAATAGAATAAGAATAGGAATAGAAATTAAACGCGAGGTCGTGGGTTCGAATCTCTGCATGTACATGAGCATACATACATATTGTGCATACATAATAATATACAGTCTGATACACACATATTCCTACATAATATTATTCTGCATTCAAAATGTATATATTCATGTTCCTCAAGTGCCATCTAGCATGCTTATCCAAATCATAAGAGAAATTTAATGACATCTTGTGCCCGTCAAAGCAGTAGACACCGATCTTACATTACATCAAGACAAAATCGAATCAAATCATTGTAATTGATTAAAGACTACAAAAGCATCAACTGGTTATAGATTTCGCTCTTTCAATTGTTCACTGTAATTCAGTCCACTTTATTTTCGTACATATTAGGCCTATTTTCTCTTTCATCCTTCTGTGCTTGTTTATGATGGCCCTCTTAAATTTCGCTTTATAAATGAACCGTTTTAATTTAATTCAACCTTTCACTTTTTCGTTGCATAGGATGTCAATAATCAGAGTGCAATTACATTTTATGTAGGCCTACGCCTCATAATGTCTAAAGCTGGCACTTAGGCAATACGTTGATTTTTATTATTTTAACCACATCTTCAGGCATCAAAGGCCGTTGACGTCGAGAGGAACAATTATAGTTCTTGAATTGCTACCCCTTCTGACAATTCTCGGATGGAAACAGATGACTTATCAGACACAACTCAGATAGCCGATATATTGCATATGTAGTACATCATTTAAAGGTGTTGAACATGACCGTGCTATTAAATGAAGGTGTCTGGAAAATAGTCCAGCAAAAATGTATCAATGTGGTGTTTAATAAAATATGATAATGTAATATAATAAAAAAGTATTACAAAATGTAATGAAAACTGAATCTCCGAAACACAAGGAGGCCAGCTTTTCTCATTGGTGGTTCATTCAATCAGGTCTTAAATAGCTGCGTCTAGTCTTTGTTTAGTGGCTGTTATAACCAACATCATGCTTTAATAATAATAATTATTGTAAAGAACAGCATGCACATTAAATTGTACAGGTAACTAACATTGTTGCTTTTTTTCAAGTGGTTCAGGTAGGCAACAAGATTGGAACCAATGTTCATTTACTCGAAACACTTTTCAACGGAAGCTTTCAAATTCAAATGTATGTATGGACTCTATCCAGTATACACGCAACTGTAATTAATGAGGGCTGTAGTTTGAAATACAGATGGATATCTGTAGTTCAAATTAACATAATATTACTTAACGGGGAAATATGAACAAAGCGTGGCATATTTGTGCATAGTTATTCACACAAAATGATTACATGCTTCGAAATGCTGAAAACAAATTTAAAGCCATTGCATGGATTTTTTCAATATTTCAACGTATGTGAAGTATGTGATGGTTTCGCAAATATCTGTGCGACTTTACATCTGGAACGTATGAAAGACAGTGCTTCATGCGATTTCTTTGTGAAGAAAACTTTGCTCAGCGGACAGAGTATTCTTTAAATATTCGATTTTCTGTCTTCTAAAGTCTCCCTATAAATCCGTCAAAGAGAGCGGCATGTTTAGTTTCATAGTATCATAATACAGTGATTAAATGAACCGCCTGCAGTTAAACCCTTTCCTCACTCTAATCGATTTGCTGCAGATTAAACTCACTCTAATTTTGTGTTAACAGAATCCATAAACTCATCTTGCACATTTTTCGTTTCGCACAGGATAAAACATTTCACAACAATATCACAAAGATTAAGTAGGGCCAAGCGTGAACAATTTATAATGAATAATAATTAGTAACCTGAAAAATCATTAATTGACCAGGTGAGCATTAGCTTAGCGACATCTTGTGGCTCTCTCGACCGTTTGAGACAAGCTTAGAACAATTACAATGGACCGATCCATTACTGGACGTCAATGATTAAAGAAACTCTATTTTAAAACACGTTACTGCCGGGCTACAAGCTAAGGTCTAGTTGAGCGGCCCTGGCAGTCACAGGATGTCGTTAAACATTCAACACTGGAAATTAATACTACCATGATTTTATTATTAGACACCTCTATATTGCTTATTCAGATGATATATAAGAAATTTTTGTTTAATCGCTACATCGCTACGAAGAACTAAGCGTCCTTGTAAAGCATGGTCGACGTTTACGGCCACAAGATGTCGCTAAACACTGAGTAATTATAAACAATAAGCGTTTAGACAAATATAGGGCCTAATCAGTCTAAATCGTGGCGGATCCAGACTGACAATTCTGCTCTGTCACTGTAGCCCTTAATGTTAATTAATTGCCTTTTTGCTGCGCCCGTAATGGCAGAGTAGCACATTACATTACTCTAAGTAAGGTTAGCCTATAGGAAACACCAGGCATCTTTGTAGAAAAGTCTTGTATTGTGTTAATTAGAAAACAATCAATTGACATACAATTCAAATAAATACCTATCTACCTATGAGTGGCATTATTATTAAATAATATAATTATGTTTTATGAGCTTATCTGATCCGTCAGACAACTTCAATCTCGCTTCGATGACATCGCAGTAGAGTCCGTTGAAACTGGTTTCAATGAAGGAATGGATTTCGTCGAAAGGTATGTATTTCGGCGAAGGTGAGTCCTCTTCTGAAGAGATGCGGCGAAGACATGTAGTCGTAACGATGCTTCGTCTTCCAAGTTCCAACCAATTCTTCCAACGTCGTAGTAGTTGTTGAAAAGGATCGTAACAACAACAGACAAACCGGAATTAGATAAATCCGTATCGCTTGCTTTGAAGTTGCTGTGCGAAGACTAATCAATCCTTCGTAGACGTCCGCAGTTCAACTCATCCACACGCAGAAACGACGACAACTTAACCGTTCTACGCTTTCAAGTCGACTTATCGAAAAGGATCACTCGTTGCCCCTTTTAACGCTCAACGGCTACTCCTAAATCCGATTAAAAGTCCGCCACAACGATGCTATCATCTATTACAAGATGCATAGTCATCTAGAACCTCGAAACTGACGATTCATTCACCGAAAACGTCCTTCCAATCGCAGGAACGTCTCCAATCGTCCAATTCGCTTGAACACCAAATTTCAAGTCCTTTCTTCACACATTTCTATTCGTTCCTCAATTACGTCGTCACGGTAACGCTTGGATAGATCGTATTACGTCATAGAACCGTTAACGCTGGTTTAACGGTTCGCCTGGCAGTTAATTACGTATTAATGAAAGCCACTCCTGAATTACCTAATGCCACTGGTAATTGACTATCTTATCCTAACCTTAGAAATTAATTAATTAATTAAGTAAACTAACAATAGATTTGATAAATTATATTTCGCTACAGTCACGTACTGTGTTCATTAAGCCAGCCTCTGTAAGCCCAGTGCATCTCATCTCGTCCTTCATCGTCCTTCAGACCTGTCATCAAGCCGCCCTGTATTATCCGTGTTCGCCATGACTTTCGTGTTTGCCGCGTTAGTCGACATCGTATATTCTTCTGCTGCACTTTCAACTCGGTTTAGAAGTTCCTGTAGTTCTTCTGGTGACGTATATGCCTATACGTATGCATGGATCTATGTCTATCTGGTCTATCTGTCTGCGTGCATAATCAATGACACCCAACCAAGCGGGGGGTCGAATGAAGCATCCTCGACACCGTACAATTCCTCGCACGACGTCATTCAGTGATGGTCCGGTTATTAGTTCATGGGCGGCCAATACTCGGATGGCGCACATCGACTGTCTAGCCCTGATACAAAATTACTAACATGTGAATCGAAACTGAAATGTTCGGTTATTGCTAGCCCAGTATTTTCATACTTTCTACTCTTGCTAGACCGGGTGTTGTACTTGGTTGGTCATTTCGAAGGCCTGTCCTGGACCGGTGCATCACCATTTCTTGGACTTTGCCGTTATTCATCGTGAGATTACATGTCTCAGTCCATGTCGCTATACGTTCTCGATCTCGGACTTAACACTCCAGCTGTTTGCAGCAGGTATCAGAAGATAACTATCGTCTGCAAACTTAATTCTTACCTCAGCTTAGAAATTGAAATGAAAAAGTTTACTGGGCCGAGGCCTGGACCTTTTATAATGCTGACGTTAGTTTTCGGCTACGACAGTGTGTAGTAACGTCTTAAACGACACTGGGTCATAACAAAGATGTTTAGCGTTGCCCGCCTCCAGTTGTCAGGCGTTGGACTGGCACCACCTGAACAAGAATGGCGATTAAATAGTGACGGTAAACAATGAGAAAGTCCTGTTTCTTGGCAGACAGAAAATTGTCCGGATGATCATGATTAATTATTAATTATTTCACCACAGTTTAACGTCGTCTTATGACATCAAAGGCCGTTGACGACAATACAGAAATATACAATACAATCAGAACCAGAAACTTATAGCATCCGAACGACACCATTAGAGGTGTCAAACGGAGCTTTACAATTTCACTAATATTCAATATTTTTGCAATATATAAAGTGGTTCATCTAAAATTGTCTGTGATTATTATGTCCTGACAAATTTCATTAACTAACATAGCATACATGTATTATAATTATTAAAGAATGTTATCTTATATATATAGTGCTGCGAAAGCGCGATGTAAGGTATGTAACGGTAGATCGTATTTGTCGTTGGGTTTCTGTGTTCTTTTCTTGTGGCCGCCATGCAAGGGCGGTTGACGTTGGTCTTAATGTATATAGCCTATACAAGCTTTGTCCGACAGTGATTGTAGTAGTAGTTTCAGTTTAACGACACTGTGTTACAACAAATACCATTAGCGTCGCCCCCTCTTTCATCCAGGCTTGGGACTGGCAATGACAGAGTACGAGCAATAAGGATTTAGACAAAATGATCAGGAATTGGCCATCAACAGGAAACAAGGCATCTGACATGCGCAGTGCGCAGGAAGCTCTCACGAGATGTCGTTAACTACTCAACTGTACTTTGTTACGACGTTCAACAATAACGCTTTTCTACCCCATATATATATATATATATATATATATATATATATATAGTAAATTTAGCGACTTGATGCCGTTTTGCCGCGTAGTTTATCCCTGTTGGTATATATATATATATATATATATATATATATATATATATATATATATATATATATGTGCACTAATATTTATATTCGTGATTTTTCGTAACGGTACTTTACTTAGACACCTTTAAATCCTTGCTCACTACGCTATAAAATGTGTAAATTCAGCTTATTTTAACTCTCTCATTTCAACGATACTGCGTGATAGCAAAGATCATTAGCGTCGCCCTCCTCCTTTTTATTTGTTATATATAATTTTATCACTCTTTCTCTGTAAATATTTGATTGGTCCTTTACTAATGCGTTGTTATTATGCAATTATATACTGTGTTGCAATGTAAAATAGTACTTTTAACAATTATAATACATGTATGCTTTATTGGTTAATGGAATTTTTATTATGTGTGTTAGATACATGAACAGTTTAAGAGAGTACTTTAAACAATTATAATACTTGCATACTTCTTTGGTTAATGAACATTTTTATTATAGTGTTTTTTTAGATACATGATCATTTAAAAAGAATACCTTAATAAATTATAATACATGTATGCTTTGTTTGTTAATGAAATTTGTCAGGACATAATAATCACAGACAGTATGAGATGAACTACTTTATGTTGCAAAAATATTGAATATTAGTGAAATTGTAAAGCTCCGTTTGATACATTTAATGGTGTCTTTCGGATGCTATAAGTTTCTGGTTATGATTGTATTGTATATTTTCCGTATTGTCGTCAACGGCCTTTGATGTCATAAGACGACGTTAAACTGTGGTGAAATAAATTTTTAACACTGCTTGTTTTCTATCAGTGCTAGTCCCAAGTTTGGAAAAAGGAGGAGGGCGACGCTAATGATCTTTGCTATCACACAGTATCGTTAAACTGAAACTACAGTCGCAGGGTGTCGCTAAACAATAGATAATTATCAAATAATCATCATATTCTTTATTAATTCAAACCGACAAATTAACGCAGTATGATTACAATTAAGTATGAACGGATGATCAGAAGTTATTACTGGAGTTAAATTTTAACTGTATACGGCAGCCATTCAAGGCTCCCATCACGTCCATTTTACCAACGCTCCATCTCGCTAATGATAGGCTGAGTGGACCTTTTGGGAGGTTGCGGGAAGCGATCCCGTTTCGTACTGCTCCTCACGGCAGAGAAGTTACCACTACTCTATGGACCCCACCCACCCCAATAAGGAAAATAACTTCTCTCTACGTCATCGCCTTTGTTGCCACAAGATGTCGCTAAACTCTGGATCCATCCACCCAACAGAAAGCAATGCGTGGTTGCTTAATAACAACCTTTGTTCTGAACCTCGATAAACCCTTAACACTGGAGAATAATATTACCATTAGTTTCTAATTAAACACCTTTTAATTGCTTATTCGGATCATATATACTCGCACATGTGATTTTCGTTTCATCGCTAGATCACACAACACAAAGTTCAGTTTGAACACTGGAAACTAATGCTATCATTAGCTCTCTGATTAGACACCATTAAATTTATTATTCATGCGATATATATATCAAATTTTCGTTTTCTCGCTAGTTTTTAGATTGAGGAGAAAACAGTTATTAACATTATACGGAAATGAACTTAATCCGTCAAATAAGTAAGCAAGCAAATGAAGCCCTGCATTCCCTCTAAAGAATGGTTTAATTATTTGTTTCTCTTCTAGGAAGGAAATTGAATACGCTATGGTCCAAAAACTAAAGGGTAGTGGTATCCACCCCCTGGTACCTCGGCTATATCGGGTATAACTTTTGAACTTCGTGAGATACCATCATGATGTTTACCTCAAAATGTCCCCAAATGAATCTGTTACAGCTACCTAAAATGTAAATAAAATACAGCCCGTAAAAACAAAGTTTTTTACTATATCCATCTAGTATCCCATAATGCGTCTTACGAAGCAGTTACCTCTACAAATATATAGTCCGCGTTCATTTTACGACATAGCGTGCGTTTAATCAGGCAGCGCGCCCGTTTGTGCTGCGGCCAATGGCAACGCGGCCAATGGGAACGCTGCGTATCGGAAAAGGGATTCCCCGATTCGAAAAGTTGAGTCCCCGATTCTATAAGCTAGCCTTTTTGGGGGAGCTGAAATTTTAATAGAATGAAGTGTCTGCGAGGGCGAGTCTATCTGCCAAGTTTCAGGACGATTGAATGATTGTAAGTGATCGAATTAGTCGTCGCAAGATTTGACTTTTTAGCCTGTGGCTCAAGCATATATTCAAGATTTCCGCAAGTTAAACTAGATGGATAAAAATATATTCCCTATGCGAAAAAAATGTATGCATAAGAAACTTAGGGGGTGGTAACGCCCCCCCTTGTGGAAACCGCCCCCCTTGGTAACCTGATGGTTAAGGACATTATGTGATAACAAAGAATTCATATATAATTATAATAAATTATTATAATTATTGAAGCGAATTCATATATAATTATAATAAATTATGAAATTTAATAAATGTATTGAAAATAAGCGCTAGGTCTCTACCAGTTGCAAGACGTCGCTAAACAATATGGATCGATCCATCCTCAAGTATCATGCCATTCAATAGCTGATTACTATTCCGAATAATTTCTGTCGACGTTAAATGGTCTTTGCTGCCAAAAGATGTGGCTAAAGTGTGAGTCTATCTGATCGTCAATTGAATGAAACATTTTTGAATTGTCTTCAACGGCCATTGATTTCATAAGACAAAGTTAATTGAACCTTGGAATAATAATAAAAAGAAACTGTCGAGGGCCTTACGTTGTGCCATTTATATATAAATTCAACGTTAGTGGCAGTTATCAGCCACAACGATTCGTTAGACTTTACTTATAAAACAATAATCAATGGATGGTCTTAGTAACTACGTTCCTTTATTGGACTCTTAGGAACGTTTAAAGAAGACTTCAGGTGCTGCAAACATTGAACTTTAATCGTCAAAATATAAGTAGCGAGTTGCTGTTTAACGATACTGTGTCGTAAAAAAGATGATTATCTTCGCCCTCCTCCTTTCCCCAGACTTTGGACTGGCACTACATAGGTGGGGTAGTGGCAAAGTTTATCCAAAATACTTCTGCTCAGAAACCTTTAAACGAGCTGTTCTTTCAGATGTAGGCGGTGTTTTCCCTACAGTAGCAAATGTTGCATTCAATTTGCTGTAATGTTCTGTGATTTGAAGCATGTTAAAATGGGTTTTCTTAAGTTTCGATTTTCCAGACTAATTATTATTCTTTGTCAAACGATTTCTTATGTTCCATTTGTTCTTATGTTGCACGATATCGACTGACAAGAACCGACTGATGATAAAGCAATTTCTTACATTTTATAGAAATGGGCAAATACGGTTTAAAGGTGTCTATGTAGAGGTATTTGTAAGGAGGATTACTGGCACCCATCCAATATCTATTTATACCATTGATGTCGAACTTAAAGCTGGCTTCATTCCTGTTAATGTCGTCATGTCTAATGAGCCATACTAATACTGTATGGAAGAACAATTACTAGCATCCATTCACTGTCCACTGTTTCTATACAGTGTTTAGCGACACCTTGCGGCTAACACAGAACATATTGCTGTGAGTTTTTTCTCGTCGTGCCATCTGCCAGAGATAGTGCGGTTATGGGCCCGTGTGCGCAGTTGGTAGCTTTGACCTGTTGCAGCAGGTCATGCTGTACAAGGCCTCCATCCACCAGGACAGTAGTAAAGAGGCTGGAATCCGCCTTAGCACATAACTATTGCAATTATTAGTGGGGCATATCTAATACTCAGTATGGGAATTGTAAAAAAATAACTGGGGGGGGGGTAGACGTTGATTTATGAGCAGTTTGGGTGTAAAATGTAGACTTTACTATTGGATCCTAAGAAAGACTTTACTATTGGATCCTAAGAAAGACTTTACTATTGGATCCTAAGAAAGACTTTACTATTGGATCCTAAGAAAGACTTTACTATTGGATCCTAAGAAAGACTTTACTATTGGATCCTAAGAAAGACTTTACTATTGGATCCTAAGAAAGACTTTACTATTGGATCCTAAGAAAGACTTTACTATTGGATCCTAAGAAAGACTTTACTATTGGATCCTAAGAAAGACTTTACTATTGGATCCTAAGAAAGACTTTACTATTGGATCCTAAGAAAGACTTTACTATTGGATCCTAAGAAAGACTGGGGGATTTGAACCGCCTAAACCTTCGGCAATTCTCAACCTGCATGCTAATACTTAATTAACCTTATGACGCACACCTTCCTGGCCAACACATTTAGCCAACCTGGGGTCAAATTGACCCCACCGATAACACGGGTGAATTTTATGCCATTTTAATAGAAATTTGAAATGAATGCTCCAAGTTTAGTTTGGACAGAGTGCGTGCACTTACGGAAAATGTTTGAATCATGATACAATGTTAGAATCAATGTACGAAAAAAAAGTTTTTTGTTGTAACCTAAGTATTCGACACCACAGTGAACGATCTAATGCTTGAAATGATGTTCGAGTGACGTATGTGATAAGTATGTCTGTATGTATGCATGTATGTATGTATGAATGTATGTATGTATGTATATATGAATGTACATATGTATGTATGTATGTACGTATATGCGTATGCATGCAGGGATGAATCTATGTATGGTGGGATGGATGGATGCATGTATATTTGTATGTATGTATAAATATCAGGGATGGGCAAATTACACAGTAAAATGTAATTGAATTACAAATTACAAATTACTTGGGAAAATGTAATTGAATTACAAATTACAAATTACTTTAGAAATTTCCTGGAAATTACAAATTACAAATTACGTAATTTCGATTACATCAAATTACAAATTACATGCATAGTTGGGATCAAAAATTCAGTCAGGAAAAACATGCTATATTTCCACTGTTCATTTGTATTACACTGTTTGAAACTGTTTATTTAATTTTATCTAAGAAGTAGCAACTGTTCGAACAAGTTATCAGATAATCGGCATCTGTCTGACCTTACAGTCATGCTTGCAAAACTATAATGAGTTTGTGTACCAGTGCAGGTGAAGGAAGTTCAGAATTAAATTGTATAAATAAAATCTTTACAGTAGCGTAGCTTTGAAGCGTCATTAGTTCCTTGCTGTCATCTATGATTATTCTGCAAGAAAAACTTCATCGAGGGTGACAAAATAATTCAGTTTTAAAGCATCTTTTTCTTATCAACCAAAGCAATGTCAAAAACACTTCTTAAAATGAGACAAGGTTAAAATGAGTAAAGTTGACACACTAATTACAAATTTTTGGACCAAGGGCATGCATTCTTTGTCAAACGCTGAGCAACCGGAACTTGTAACTGGTCTTAACTCAGATGCCACAGTCATGGCCGACGTATGCTAGGTCGACGAATAGGTGATGCAGTAGACTGAGTATAGAATCGAATGAGAGCAATAAAAGAAGACTTATCTGAACCACGATTTGACTGCAGATGTGTGGTCTACTAAAACACAAGTTAGGCCTACATGGGAGTAACCTGTCACTGGATCGATGCATGTACATTTGAGCGACGCTCAGTTGCCTTAGCATGCAGACACTTTGTTGGATCACAAACATGTGATGGAGTAGCGCAACTCATCTATGTAATACATTATGAGCTCGGTCTGACACATGACAAAATTGTAGCTACCATTTCTGGCAATGGCTCCAATTTTGTGAAAGCATTCAAAGAGTTCAATGTTGCTATCGTTTATTCCAAAGATACTATAGTGATGGTGATCAAGATATGAAAAAGATACTTTAAAAACTGCTCTGGATGTGAAGTTTCTGGTTCTAATTTTTTTCAAAGTAATTTGATTTTACAGATGTAATTTGAAATTACAAATTACATGAAAACAATGTAATTCAATTACAAATTACAAATTACATTGGTCCAGAGCAACAAATTACAAATTACCAATTACAATTGTAATTCAAATTACGTAATTTCAATTACATCAATTAAATTACTGCCCATCCCTGATAAATATATGTATGTATGTATGTATGTATGCATGTATGTATGTATGAATGTATGTATGTATGTATGTATATATGTATGTACATATTTATGTACGTATGTGCGCATGCATGCAGGGATGAATCTATGTAGGGTGGGGTGGATGTATGCATGTATATTTGTATGTATGCACGTATGTATGTACGTATGTATGTATGTATGCATGCATGCATGCATGTATGTATGTACGTATGCATGCATGTATATATTTGTATATATGTGTGTATATATACATATACGCATGAACATGTATGTATGGATGTATATTGGTATGTATTTATATATGTGTGTAATGTATGTATGTGTGTATGCATGTATGTGTGTATGTATGTATGTGCTATGTATGTATGTATGCATTCATGTATATATTTTCTATGTGTGTATGTGCATGTATTCATGTGCATGTAGCCTATATATGTAGGGATGTATATTTGTATGTATATATATATATGTGTGTATTGATGTATGTATATATGTATGTATGTATGCATGCTTGTATGTATGTATTTATATATGTATGTATGTATACATGTGTGTATGTATGTATATATGTGTGTATTTGTGTTTGTAACGTAGCCTGGTTCATGTTATAGTTAATGTTACAGCCTGGGGTCAGATTGACCCCATGCAGGTGTGCTAAATATGCCCGAGTGTCATTCTTATTTTTGTATCATTGAACCTAGAATTTCAAACTCTTCGAATTTTTCCGTGTACGTAGAGGGATGAATTGCTGAGGAATTTCGATTATTTCAGATTTTTTCTATTTGTAGCAACGCAGCTATTCAAGGAAATTCCATCGATGGGGTCAAATTGACCCCAGGTGTGCGTCATATATAGGGTTAAGAGCGCCTCGTGGTTGCTATCCCATTGATGTAGAACTCAATAAGATATTTGTCGAATGTTGGTTTAGATAATAACCCGAATGAAACCATCTTGAATCTTCAAAAAAGGTCTTTATGTGCTGGTCATTGGTCAATCGCTTCCGCCATCTTCAAAATATTCATTGATCCATTGATATAATGACTAAATTAAATATATAATACATATAGCGCTCCTGAGTAGTAACCTTGAAGGGGCGCTATATAAATCTTTGGAATGAATGAATGGAATGAATAATGCAGTAATTAAAAAACATACCATCTACCGCATTCTATAAACTTTAACCCTAGCACATCGCCTTTCCAAAGCAACCCTTTCTTCTCGCATTGCTCCCCAGATAGCGCCTGAGTTCACCAGCACAAAAAGTCATACAACACAAGCAAAATAATGTAGTAATGATAACCAGTCCTAGTCATCGATAATTAGGCTATGACTAATAATAAAATAAGATAGTAAATTTAGCGACTTGATGCCGTTTTACCGCGTAGTTTATCCCTGTTGGTTTGTCTCATACTTCAGACAATTACGCATAGGCCTACTAATTAAAATCTTGCATTGTGCGCCTTTCTGATAGTCAGTCAACTGCCACATGAAACTGAATATATTATTATACCCAGAGCGAGTCGCAGCATTTAACAAAGTATGCTGCTGATTACTACGAGATAGAGCTGGATCTGCATATAGCCTATCGCATTGCAATAAATTATGATTAAACCTGTTCCTTACTGAAACACCAACGCTATATTAATAAATATAATTGTCTACCGACATCTTGTGGCTGCCAGAGCCGTAAACGTGACCTTGTCAAATCCTATTTGGTGCTGCGTTACATTGGGGATGGATCCAGAGTTTAACGATATCTTATGACAGCAAGGGACGCTGACGTCCGTAAATATTGTTTTGGTGTATTGAGGTTGATTGGTTGTTAGTTGTGTTTAACGACATGCTCAATAACAAAGAAGAATAGGCTTGGAATTGACACTACAAGAGTACGAGCAGCAGCAGAGTTTTTGCATAATGGAAAGGAACCAACATCATAATGGCAACAAAGGCCTTTAACTCGACGGAAATAATTTTTAACAGTTCCCATGTTTAATAATGCACAACCATGCGTAATCGTATAATGTTAAACAATGCCAAATTTATAACGTCATAAAACGCGATTTAAAGGTGTATAAATCGATTAAACAGATATGAAACATTTAAAATAATAATCGCATGGTAATAATGGTGAAGGTGATGATTGCAAGGAAAGAATAATATATGGTATATTAATTTTATTGTAATTGCTGTAGTAGTTGCAATAATAATAATAATAATAATAATAATATAATAATAATAATAATAATAATAATAATAATAATAATAATAATAATAATAATAATAATAATAATAATAATAATAATAATAATAATAATAATAATAATAATAATAATAATAATAATAATAATAATAATAATAATAATAATAATAATAATAATAATAATAATAATAACAATAATAATAATTATAATAATAATAATAATAGTATTAGTGGAAAGCAGTTAAATTTTACTAGTTACTTGCATCATTTTAATGTTTACAAGGTGTTGTACCAGTAGTTTTAGAGCTCAAATTTAAAAAAATGTAGTGACGTTCCTTTGTCACGAACAATTTATAGAACCTTTTGCGGCGTTAAAAAATCAACATCTTCAAGGCTCTTAATGTTTCACTTTCACAAGTCACTATTGAGCTTGAATCAGTCTGTATCACTATAGGCCTACCAATGTTACCAGTTTGAGGCAGAGACAAGACAAAACCCTAAGCGCAAAACTAGAACCATCTATCTATTACAGAAAATAATTGATTTTGAACGGGATTTTCTCTTGCCGATAATTACACTTATAGCTTTTCGGAGCATTTATCAATAGTGTCGAAAGAGAAATTCTCCGATTTTGCAGTGATGATTAAGAATGCATGAAGTTTGCTACCCATTGACATCGAAATGAATTGGTTTTTCAATGATTCAATTAATTCCACCTAGGATAATGATCGTGACTTAGATTAACCTTAATGTTACAATCACTTTCTTTCCTTGAACTTAAATAATGCATTTTTACAGGTTGCACTCGGTGCAAATTAGCCATTTTCTTATTCTACGCCTGAATAGTATCTACGGCTCATATAAGCGAATGATACGGTACGGTACCTCTCGCTCTCTATGCCAGTGTGTTATCCAATGCGCTGCCGTTAAACTGTGGATCCGCGGAATTAGTTTCAATGCATCAACGTTTTTCAGAGATAAACAGAGGAAAGAAAGTTTTCTCAAAAGAACTTCAAAGGATAATAGTATATAATATTGTTGTCGAAAATGTGAAGATTGAAGAAATTAATTAATCTATAGATTCGGAATTACTCCATTAAAAGGTGTCCAAATAAACATTATTAGCCGGAGGCAGTTAGTTTGTTGAGTTGTTGTTTAAAGACACTGTGCTATAACGAAGACGATCAGCGTACGTCGCTCTGCTCATTTTTCCAGGCTTGGGACTGGCACCACCAGTGTCATCAGGTTAGGGTAGTGGCGGGATTTAATTATCAAGTCATTGATGCCAAGTGGAACGACATCTTATAGCAGCAAAGGCCGTTGACGTCGGCAGAAATTATTCTGATCAGCTTTTTGTTCATGGTTAATTTAGTTAATGATAATAGCAAATATATACCGTGGGTAAATCAATTTAACGGAGTCGAGAACGAGTCTAAAATAAGAGTTTGTGCTGCATAGCGACACCTTGTGGCTGGCTGGACAGTTGACGTCGATCTTTCATTACATGAAGATTTTGTCAGCATCCGTATCTCAGACAAGAAAGATTATGCTAATGGTTGAAAGGCATCGTATGTCATCAAAGATTTCAATTCTCTCTCCGCTTTACGACTGACTCTGATTCAAGTATTGACGTTTGCCAGTATAATTTCTTATTATTCATTCATTCATTCATTCATTCATTCAAACCCGTTGAGGTCGATAAGATTCAATTTTTTTACAGTTTCACTGTTAGTTGAACTATCCCGAGACAAGCGATTGAACGAAATTAAAGATTATACCAGGTCGGAAATGCGCTTTTAAATTGTCAAAACAAAGGCTAATAATAATTATTAACATTAATATTATGTTTTAGTGGCGTTTAACGACATCTGGCGACTGTCTGCGCCGTTGACGTCAATCTTACGTTGCGCTGACGAATGGGATAAAGCTATTGGTTGAAATATACGAATATCTTATATATAATCACGAAAGAGCAATTTAAAGGTGTTTTAAATGAACTTAGTGTTAGCGTTAACCTTCAGTGTTTTAACTTAAAATTCAGTCGGAGTCTTGAAGTCTACTTCATGGTCTATATCCAGCTATGAAAAGAGGGAAG
The DNA here is from genome assembly GCA_020284085.1 of Aporrectodea caliginosa. Taxonomy (NCBI): domain Eukaryota; kingdom Metazoa; phylum Annelida; class Clitellata; order Crassiclitellata; family Lumbricidae; genus Aporrectodea; species Aporrectodea caliginosa. Next base: position 994,620 of record JACEVL010000142.1, read on the forward strand.
ATACAACAGTTTTGACGAAAGTACGCATTTAAAGTTTAAAAACCATTCGATCAGAACGTAAGATGGCTTCACCATCTTAAATTTGAATTGACCAAGACGTCGACACAAATATTATGCTGAACAGTTCTCACTGTTCGTGTGGTAAACATCAGCAGCAAATAATCATTTATTGCATTTATTTTTATGATGTTTAACGACATCTTATTACTACAATGGGAGTTGACGTCTCTAAAGATAATAATTGTGTTTTATTTCATTTTATGTGAGTTTCTTTCATCGATTTTCATTCTATCTTCTCTCGTTTGTTTCATGTTTGAGGCAACGATATTAATTTTGATAGACTGCTTAGGAATGGCGATATAGCCAGCGATATATGGCACAGGATTGATGTGCCGATATTTTAGAATATAGTTGACTATAGAAGTTCGGACCCTGCTTCACACTGGTCAGATCTACATTTATAATTATGTCGTTCCCGTTTAATTTGCATGGTTAGCCCTGCCTTCGGATGACATGCTTTGCAGAGGCCCGATATTATGTTTAGACACCTTTAAATACAGTATTTTCCATGCTATATAGTCGTTAATTCCGTTAAGCCGCTGGTACTGATGACTACCGTGGTAACGATGCTCTAACTATTAATAAAAAAACTCTACTATATCAGTGGTTTGGTAGAACGACTACGAGAGAATCGGATCGACCATTTTGCAACAGTTGTCAGATATTTCAGTACTATTATATCGCAAAGAATATTAGATACATTTAAATCGCCTCTCATACGTTATAATATATATCCTATACATGGAATATTTACATTAAATGTTTACAAATGTTTTTTTATATAATATTCGTAACGTTTTTTCCAGTCTCTTATTTTCCTAACTAAAGTGTATGCTTCGACATACAAACTTGTGGTTGATAATGCATTTGTGCTGGTAAGACCAACTCACATTTAATTTATCGACTTAACAGAATTAATTACAATATTCCAGAGTGATTTCGATCAGATTAAACACCTTTAAGTTGCGTATTCTGCCTCTATATAAGTCGTCCTTTCAATTGAATCATGACAAAAACAAGAACTGTCAATATATTATTTTATCTGACTCTTTAAGTGTACTTACTTCTATTAAGCAAAATAAATCTGAATCTAGACCCAATTTATTTAACGAACTAATGGTACTATTGAACAAGTTAGATCCTAATAAAATAAAAATGGTTTGGATTCCAAGTCATGTAGATCTGACCGGTAATGAAAAAGCTGATGAACTGGCCAAAGTGGCATTACATTTAGATAATATTAATTTAACAAATTATTTAGAAATACAAGAAATTCGCCCAATAATAAAAGATTATATAATAAATAAATGGCAATTGGAATATAACCTTGAAAATAAAGGGAGATAATATTGTATTGTATTGTATTTTTGTATTGTATTGTATTTGTACACTTGTTATAGCGCCCCTACCAGATTTCCCATTCAGAGGCGCTCCCGACTACTGCTTTAGTCGGAGTTTCACGCCGAAGCGCATGAGCAATTGCGAGTGAAGGACTTGCCCAGGGTCCCTACGCGGCGACTTCGAGGTGGATTCGAACCCGCAACCCTTCAGCTGCAAGGCACCGAACATACCCCAAACCACCGCGCCCCAGTATATTGTGTTGTGTTGTGTGTTGTATTGTACTCCACGTTTATAATGCGACCGAGCCACCCGCAGTAAAGATCCGAGAAATTAATCTCTGATAAACCGACCCGACCGGGAAGCGAACCCGGGGCGCCGGCGCGACGAGCGGGCACCAACCCACTCGGCCACTCAGGATCCCTTTATATAAAACCATAATTATGCCCAAATGTTTCTACAAACATTAAATTCTCTGATCCGTGCAGAAATAAAGAAGTACAAATCAATAGATTGAGAATTGGTGTAGCAAATACTAATAAAAGATTATTTCAAATTGGAAAACACGTTAGTGGATTATGCGATACCTGTCAGGTCATGGAGAGTGTAGAGCATCTCCTCTTTGAATGCAAACAGGAAGATATATCAACCATCTTAAGAAATCAATGTGTTATTTATAAATCCGATTTTAATTTAAAATCTCTGTTAGATATAGGATGTTTGCAGAATACAGTGTATAATCTTGTTAAATGCATTAAGAAAGGAAAAATACTATAATTATCAACATTGATCATATCAAGTCTATTCAGGAAACTAGAGGAGTAATTTGATGGATTGGTTGTTTGTTTGATGATTTGATTATTTTGTTTGTTTGATTCTGCATGTAAATAGGATGACATGTTATTATAGAAAACGAATCATTATTAAATACTTGCATAAAAATAAAAATATTGGAAAAGAGCCTACAGGCCATAAAAGAGCCAGAGAAGGCCAAAAAAATCATTAAAGTCATAAAAAAAATATTAAAAAAATATAATAAAACAGCCTCTGTGAAAATTATAAACGAAATAAAGAAGAAAAATCATCATTCAAAGACGTCAACGGCCATAGTAGCCATAAGATGTCGTTAAACCATGGAAAAGAAAAAGAAGAATCGCTAGCTGATACTATCATTGGCTTTTGTAGAGTTCACGTGGTTACATATAATTATCGTATTATTACTGAGGCTTTCTTTGAAGCTGATTCCGACCTGATGTAGTCCCGGAGTCAGTCATTAAGTAATTAACGATTGACTTAATGAGTTAGTGACTGACTTAACGACTTCGTCGATTGGTCGAAGACGTTGAAACGGACGTATTTTCAACTATAGATACGTTGTTTGCCTGTACGATTAAAGGCAAGAAGTTTGGTGATGGACAGGGTTCCTATCACTCCAATTCCAAGAGAAGATGTGGCGTTTAGAAGAATTACGGTGGATTGTGTAGGACCAATCGAGCCAGCATCTGCTGCAGGTCACAAGTACTGTTTATGTATTGTCGATTCTTGCACCAGATGGCCTACAGTGTTTCTGTTGAAATCATTAACTGCAAAAGCTGTATGTGATGCTTTGATGGAGTTGTTCATGAACGTTGGTGTACCTTCAGTGATCACAAGTGACCAAGGAACAAATTTTACTGCGAGTCTGACAAGAGAATTTCTGAATTTAATGGGGTGTAGTCCAAGATTTGACACGCCAGGTCATCCAGAAGCAGCTGGATTAGTAGAACGATGGAATCAAACATTCAAGAAAATGATCCATCATGTAATTGTTGACAATCCAAGGCAATGGCACAAAGTAATTCCGTTTACAGTGTGGGCATTACGAGAAGTACCGAATGCAACTACTGGAATTGCTCCTTATATGTTGGTGTATGGAAAGATTCCGCGTGGACCATTGGCAATTCTAAAAGAAAGTTGGACAAGAGAAATTAATTTACCACCTCATATTGGAATCCAACCAGAAAAGTACTTGAAAGACATGAAAGCAAAGATGGAAAAAGCATTACTGTTTGCAGAATCATATTCACGAGAGAAGCAATTACAGTATACGAATCAATACAACAAAAGAGCGAAACATAAAGAATTTGAACCGGGTGAAAAAGTCATTGTGTTATATCCGACTTCAACGAATAAACTGATTTCACGATGGCATGGTCCATGTACTGTCATACAACGAAGGTCAAAGTACTCTTATTTGATTGATATGGGTGACGATTGTCGAAAGATAATTCACGCAAATAAAATCAGAAAGTACATTACAAGAGCAATGAGTTGTGGACTAATCGTCGAAGAAGATGAAGACTTTGGTTCAGTAGTTGAACTGCTGACGAAGAATGACTTGCAAGATGAAAAGAATTCACTGAATCTTGATCCTGATCAGATTAACCATTTAACATTGACTCAACAAAAACAATTGCTGGAAGTACTAAACAAATATTCTGATCGATTTTCTGAAAAGCCTGGATTATGTACATTGGTTGAACATGAAATTGAACTGAAACCGGAATTTCGTGAAAAAGAATTTATGGCTTACCGTATTCCACTCATCTATCGAGCTGAAGTTGAACGACAAATTAAAGAAATGCTTCAAGCCAACATTATAAAACCATCTTCGAGCAGAATGGCAAGTCCGTTGGTAATTGTTAAAAAGAAAGACGGTTCTCTGAGACTTGCCTGCGACTACAGATACATTAACTCGTTCACTGTGGATTGTAAATATCCGATGCCAATTGTAAAAGACGTGTTGCACAAAGTTGGAAAATCAAATGTGATCTCGATTTTTGATTGTCGAAGTGCTTACTGGACTTGTCCTGTTAAGCAAACTGATCAATGGAAAACTGCTTTTGTTACTCATAATGGACTGTACGAGTTTACTCGTGTTCCGTTCGGAATGATCAACTCAGGAAGAACATTTGTTAAAGCAATTAACATGGTTTTACAGCCTATAAATGAATTTGCTGAGCCCTATGTAGATGACATTGCTGTGCATTCAGATGATTGGAAGATTCATTTACAGCATTTAGATGCATATTTAATGCAAATGAGACTGCATAACATTACTCTGAACTTAAAGAAATGTATCTTTGGTAAGAGTGAGGTAAAGTTCATCGGTCATGTGGTTGGTTCTGGAACGATTCAAATGAATCCAGATAGAATTGAAAGTTTAATTAATTTGAAAACCCCAGAAACGAAGAAACAAGTTAAGCAATTGCTGGGATTGTTTGGTTACTATAGACAGTTTATCAAAGATTTTGCACAGATTGCGAAGCCTCTATCTGATTTGACAAGCAAACATGTTCCAGATAAGATTGATTGGACTGATAGACATCAACAGGCATTTAATTTACTTAAAGATGCTGTACGCTCTAAAGTTGTTTTATATGTTTTTGATGTTGGAAAACCTTTTAATTTGTACTGCGATAGTAGTGATTTTGCAGTAGGAGCTGTGCTAACGCAGATGGATGATAAGGGAATAGAGCGCCCTGTGTCATTTATAAGTCAGAAGCTGACTGACACCCAGAAGAGATGGGCAACTGTAGAGAAAGAAGCCTATGCTATTGTTTGGGCTCTAAATAAGTTAAAAGAGATAATCATTGGATCTAAAGTTCACATCTTTACCGATCACAATCCTTTAACTTATCTGACTGAATCTATGTCTAAGTCTGCTAAACTGGTGCGTTGGGCTTTAGCACTGCAAACTTTTGATGTAGAAGTTAATTATAAGAAAGGACGATTAAATGTTGTAGCAGATTGTTTATCTAGATTATAAGATTGTTTATTTTAATGTATCATATAGTATTAAGTTTATTGCATAATTTAGTATACGATGATTTCGCAAATTTTTAAGTTTAATTTGCTCAATCCAAAGAAAGGGAAGGAGGTAATGTGAACTAATGTTTTGCATATATAATGAGCACAGGTGTTCTTTAGGTTGATATATATATAATGTGTATTCGATTGTTAAGCGTTTTAGTCTTAGGCCTTAGTTGCGCTGTCGGCTCGTGGGCGCTTGGCCTAAAGTAGCCTAAACTTTGGCTGACGATAGATTCTCTACACGTGCAGTTAGCGCGCCAAACTTAGAAACTGCTGATGACAGTGATTTGAACAATACAGTGTAGTAGTTGTTTTATTGCAGTAGAGAGCTGTATGTTAGAAGTTACAGTTGAGTTGTATTGATAAGAACTTTGATTGTACGTTTGAAATAACTGTGTTTGAAGAAAGGAGAAACATTCAAAGAACTGTGTCAATTTAATTCTTAAACAGTTAGAAGTCGTTGAGCAATTTATATGTAGAGATAAGGAAAGTTCTTGAGGTAGGTCACAACTAAGAAAGAAAAGAGTTGGTGACAATAATAATAACGCCGCGACCTTTAGGGGCTCCTTTATGCAACACGATGGAGACGAGAACCCGTAAAACATTTTAAATAATAATAATAATAATAATAATAATAATAATAATAATAATAATAATAATAATAATAATAATAATAATAATAATAATAATAATAATAATAATAATAATATTAATAATAATAATAATAATAATAATAATAATAATAATAATAATAATAGACCTTCTAATAATAATAATAATAATAATTATAATAATAATAATAGTAATCATAATAATAGTAATGAAGTGTACCTTTGTTGTTATTGTCAGCTATTTCATTAGCGCCATCATCCAGTTTCAGTTCCACAAATCCCTTTGTGAGGCAGCTGGTCACGTGGGACCTCTGCACAAGTGCGACATCTACAAATCACTGGCTGCTGGAGACAAATTAAGGTTTCATTGGCTGTATCTGTGCATCTGCTTCTATGTCTCTCTCCGCCCTCACATGTATCTAGCTGGGTAACCGTACCTTACACTAACCAGTCGTTTCTTACCTTTTCTTATGAACTTACCTCGCTTTATGTTACCTTACCTTAGCTTACCTCACTTCACCTCGCTTTACCTTGGCTTACATTACCATAGCTTAGCTGAGCTTACCGTTTACCGTATCATACATCACCTCAGCTCGCATAATCTTCCCCTCTCACACCTTAGTTTACCTGATTTTACCTTACCTTACCCGACCTCACCTGACCTACAACTTATCCTACCGTATCTTCCTTTTCCTTACCTTCCATTACCTTACAAGGTCCGTTTAGCTACGTTGGTAAGAGCGCACGTCCCATGCACAATGTATGGCTGTCGGTTCGCCTTCCGATCGTGGCTTATTTAAGAGATTTGAATCTCAAGCTGTGCACGGTCCGTACAAGGGACCTTCAATGGCGTTACATCCATTCGAACGGTCAACGGAAGGGAAGGATTTCACCCGATCAACTCATTGAAAATATGAACAGGGTCGAGGTCATACGGTCGCCACAGAAAAACGTTTGCAGTTTACCTTATCCTACTCCACCATACCATATATTGATTCTTCTTACCTTTAACACACCTCGTTTTATTTTACCTCACCTTAATTCAACATACAAATGTGGATTGTCTTCTGTGACTCAAAAGGAAAATGTTGTCAATGGGTTCCTCGAAGCCTTGGCCGGATGCGATGGAGATTATGACTGGACAGCGGAACATGGACGCCGGACCACTACTCGAGTACTTCCGGCCCCTGCAGCAATGGCTCGAAAGGGAGAACAAGGACCAAGATGTCAGCTGGGACGAGGAATGCCCTTCTGGATCGATCCAGTGATCGCTGGCCTTGACTGGACCACATTTGAAAAAAAACAGTGCGACTAAGAGAGCTTGTCAGTTGACAATATGACTTGTAATTAAGAATTTAATATCATTGTAATTGTAATTAAGGGAGTGCTCTTCTTCTTCCTTTTCTCTTCTATTTTCTTATTCTAGCATGAAACCACAACTTCAGAAAAGTATCTCAAGGTCCGATAGACTTCGATGTAGGCTATTATGGCCACGCATTTTTCTGTCCTCCAACCGAGATATTCTTCAACAAGAGGCCCAGAAGTGCTATTGCTAGAAGTTAAACGACATACGATACTTTATTTTACATGCCTTCATTATTACTGGGGAGGGGGGGCGATAGATAAATGGCAACATTAATAAATTAGGAAGCGGGTTCGATACTCGCTACCCTCCCTATAGTCGACACAGCCTGTCATTCGCAAGATGTCGTTGGTAAAATGAGCAGTAGGTCGTGATGGGTGCCTTGCATTGCTGCCATTCAGTTATTCGACTCCTGTACAGTAATAACTTGTAATCAATGTCCATTCATGCTATGACTTGTAATCGTACTGCGTTGGCCCTACTTGTCAGTTTTCAAAAATTAAAGAAGAATATAATATTATTATTACTGTTGACTACGCAATTGAAGGAGAACATACATGCATACATACAAACTTACTTACTTACTAACTTACTTACTTACTTACTTACTTAATTGCTTACTCGCTTACTAATAAAATAATCTTCTCATTACGAATACGTCATTTTCCGTTCTCATGGTAACGTTTCCTTAAGCGATGACGCCATCATTGGGCCGTTTGTCTTACGTCATCTTTCGATAGACGTTGTCATGGTGCAACTTCGTGAAAGAACTTCGAAGACAGTTAAGCCAAAAAATTAAACAAATATGACAATCTTTGGTCATAGACGTCGTTATAATAGCTAGCTAGCTAATTGACACAGAAGTCAATGCTTTGGTATACGCTCTAAAATCTTTGAATGAAGAAGAATTTCAAGACGGTCTACGTTTTAAGCAACCGCAGATAGCAAAAAAATAGCACAACGAACAGAATGTATGCGACCGCAGAAGCGACGATTCTAGTAAGAAATGTCTTTTTCTCTTTGAATTAATTAAGAAGTCGATTATTCGTCCTACGTCTAAGTTGTTCGATGGTTCATTTAAGGTATATTAATCAGAAAAAATAATGGACAATTGAAATCAGAACACGGCTAAAATTTAGTCTAGCTTAGATCTAATAAAAGTAAAGACCAGCGATAGAATGATGGTAGCATTGCAGCCAAACAAATCAGGAAATATTGAATTGTATGATGGCAAATTTCCATCATGGGCAGTTGGGCACTCACCCCGAACTATATAATTGACTCTACAGATCATCATTATCAGATTGTCTCGTTCATGTTAATTTTCTGTGACTTTTTGGCCCAAAGGTGCGGTTCGCCCCCCTAAACAAATACACTGCTGTTATCAACCGGTTGCTACGTAAGAAGAAGAAGCAGAGCAGAGGCAAAGTAAGCTATGGATAATTGGATATGATGAGATGCGAATTCATTTTCTTAGCCTAAGAAAATATGATGGACTAGGTAGGTTTAGGGCCCTGGCGCCATGGAACCAAAGTCGCCGATGCTCTCACAAGCATTGTTCTGTGACCACGAGGCCTAAGCATGCGCTACATCATTGAAAATATTCTCAGAGAAGGGTCTTTCCGCATTACAATGAAAACTTAACCAAAGGAGTACAGTTATACACAAATTGAACACCTCCACGGGTGAATATTGGCATTAAACGCTTAGCTTGTCCTTTCCTTATATAGAGATGGCAGAGACCGTTTTAAAGGTGTCTTAGGCGACCGCTCTAACCAATCGCATACAGTGTCCCTCTTGGTTAAGAATATACTTCATTATACTTTAAACACCACAAAACATTATCAGGTGGAGGAAGTGACCAGAGAAATATGATAACGTTGTTGTTGACGTTGATAAACATGACGACGACAACAACACCCTCGAAACAGTGTCACGTGAACTCTCGTTTAAGAATATAAACACGGCAAAGCACAATCACCAACATCATAATAATTATTATATTCGTTTATTGTGTTAACAACAGACATAACGCTGTAGGTGTACAATGGAAAAGCTAGATAACATAGTAGGCCTATAATATAAAGTAATGGCTTAGTAAGAGTTAAGGAATAACATTCGAGATAATATATATTATGGGGCGCGGTGGTGTAGCGGTATGTTCGGTGCCTTGTAGGCCTAGCCGCAGGGTGTCGTGTTCGAATCAAGCGTCAAGCCGCCGCGTAGGGACCCTTGGCAAGTCCCTAACTCGCAATTGCTATAGGCCTTCAGCTACAAAAATCTTCAATAATTTCGCCATCTTCGACTATTTCCTTACATTAAATGCAAAAATGATCGCTTAATTATGGATAGGTGCTGGATACCGTCGCCTATGGAGAGGCGCTGGATGATGTCGCCTATGGAGAGGTGATGGATGATGTCGCCTATGGAGTGGCGCTGGATGATGTCGCTTATGGAGAGGCGCTGAATGATGTCGCCTATCGAGAGGTGATGGATGATGTCGCCTATGGAGAGGCGCTGGATGATGACGGCTATGGATAGGCGCTGGATTCTGTCGCCTATGGAGGCACTGGAACCTGTTGCCTATAGAGAGGCGCTCGATTCTGTCGCCTATGGAGAAGCGCTGGATTCTGTCGCCTATGGAGAGGCGCTGGATGATGTTGCCTATGGAGAGGTGCTGGACGATGTCGCCTTTGGAGAGGCACTGGATGATGTCGCCTATGGAGAGGCGCTGGATGATGTTGCCTATGGAGAGGCTGGATCCTGTCGCCAATGGAGAGGCACTGGATGATGTCGCCTATGGAGAGGCGCTGGATGATGTCGCCTATGCAGAGGCGCTGGATGACGTCGCCTATGGAGAGGCACTGGATGATGTCGCCTATGGAGAGGCGCTCGATTCTGTCGCCTATGGAGAGGCACTGGATGATGTCGCCTATGGAGAGGCGCTCGATTCTGTCGCCTATGGAGAGGCACTGGATGACGTCGCCTATGGAGAGGCGCTGTATTCTGTCGCCTATGGAGAGGCGCTGGATGACGTCGCCGATGGAGAGGCGCTGGATGACGTCGCCGATGGACTGGATGTTGTCGCCTATGCTGGATGATGTCGCCTATGGAGAGGCTCTGGATGATGTCGCCTATAAAGAGGCACTGGATGATGTCGCCTATGGAGAGGCACTGGATGATGGATGTCGCCTATTTAATTCTCGGGCTGGCACGGTGAGTATACAGGTACCATAAATTGTGTGGCGCCCATTCAAATGGACGGCGGTGGCGAATATCTCTTCCGATCAATTCATTGAGGAAATGAATTGTTTAGGAGGCTCTATGGTCGCTATATAAAAGATCTGCGAGTACATTGTCAAAGTATCCGAACCGCGTGAAGTCGTCCGATACAGAGTAAGGCAGAGCCTACGTGCAGAAGGTGGTCAAATGCGTTCCACTTACCTTGACTGATGCCGACATCCGCCTTAAAGAACAGGAATACCTGCCAATCATCAAGGTCCAGCGGATCCACAAGATCCAAAACAAGGTACCTTTGCGGTACAAATTGATCTAGCACCAGGTACGGTGGCACCTACACGACTGTACACTGGTGGAGTTTTAAGTTTCAAAATTCATAGCTGTGTGCCACCAGCGACTCGCTTTTTTGTTGTTTGGATCTTGGTCATTTGGCCAAGTTTTGCATAAGAAAGCAACGATGCAGCATCTGCGCCGGTGAGCACAAACACACCGACTGCACGAAGCGTGAACAACCGAAGTGCGCAGCCTGTGACGGACATCCTGCGATGCCCAGCAGCTGCCCAAAGTATATCTTGGCCAAGACCGCGACCACCATCACCGTCAAGGAGGGGAAATTGTACAGCGACGCGCTTCGGATCACTCGCACGCAGGAGAAGAAGATCAGTGCAACCGAAACATCGATGACGCCTGCCACATCGAGGAATCAAGGAACCGCTCAGGCGGAGCCGACGAGAACGCGTCCCTCTGGTGAGTGGAACTGTCAAAGATTTCAGGTGAGACCACCAAACGCGCCCGCCGCTGCTGTGCCCAATGGACAGCAGGAGGAGGTGGCGCAGATCGATGACGGCAAGACCCAGAGGGACGCTCTTGACGCTCTCAGCCCCGCCTGCACAGTGTTTGTGAAGGCAATGGAGACGGCGCCACGACCTCGCCTGTGACTGCTGTCATTCAGCGCCCCAACTCCATCAAGAACTCACGGCCTGCACGGTTGACGGGGCCCAGCGACTCGTTGGCCACGTGAACGAACTCGTGAGTGGCGGGGGAGGGATGAATATCTGGCACGCTTCCGGTCTGCGGCGTGTTCAGCCGCCCCTCCAGGCATAGTCGACGTCGGGTGGATGCAGGAGACAGCGCAAGTATGAATGGTAGTTGCGTCCCAAGCGACGTACTTGCCTCTCGCCCAAGAGACCAGTGTAGCCCCATCTCGTTTCTTGCCATCACAACGGATCATCCCCGGAGGCTCCTTCGAGCTTGGGATGTCAGCTTTCATGAGGGCTTTCCAGATAATGTCGTTTACGGCAAAGTGGCGGCCCGCTCTCCCTGTCGATCGCCTGCAGACCAGCCCATGATGTCCTTCTGGATCAGCAATCTCACTGAACTGGCATTGAGGAGGCTCACAGAGGTCGAGCCTCATGCGGAGCCAATCGCCACCCGAACGGCTTCGTTGCTAAGGCCCAACCCGCAAGAGGCTACCGGTAGGTCAAGAGCCAATCTCCGGCGTGGGGCGCCAAGCTTCGCCCGGTTGAGTGGGTCGCTGTTGGAAGACCACACTTCTGCCTTGTCGATGTCTATCTGTCCCAGACCTTCTGGCTAGACAAGGCGGGTTCCACTCCACCCGGCATCGTTGATTTGCGGGCTTCCATGATTTCTTCAATGTATGCGTCACTCCAATCGTCCACCTCGAGTACGGCACCAACGAGCGATCTGGTCGATGCAGCTGTCGCTAGATAAGCTGAAGTTGCCAACATCGAAACCTGTCTGATCCCGAGTCCACCGTCTCTGATTGGGAGCGTGGCCTGTTTACACTGCATGTCGCTTAGCTCGATGTTAAGGATCTTTTCTAGGCCATTTCGCATCTGGGCATCCATTTTCTCAAGTAGGGGGTGACCCCAGCACTGTGCTGCTCGAAGTACATATATCAGTTTCGCCAACTCGAAGCATGAGCGCAGCATTATCAGTGTCGCCTGTGCCTGCAGACTCGCCGCCAGGACCAGCGAGTCGCTGTGTTTGAGAAGCGCCTCATCGAAGGCCATACCTCTGAATAGCGGGGCGTCAAGGAGAAGCAGCGAGTCACGGTCCACCCGTTGGAAGCCCTGAAATTCTTCACTCGTGGCCTCAACCTCCGAAAGTATTCACACTCTTATTATTATTATTATTATTATTATTATTATTATTATTATTATTATTATTATTATTATTATTATTTTTTTTTTTTTTTTTAATTTTTTATTAATGTGTTTCTGGAACAGCTATTATTATTATTATTATTATTATTATTATTATTATTATTATTATTATTATTATTATTATTATTATTATTATTATTATTATTATTATTATTATTATTATTATGTAATATTACAACATATCAATTATTACAATTGTGAGTATCAACATAGACTATCAATTATTACAATTGTGAGTGCTGTCATAAGGTAGACAGGAGTTCAAGAAACTTTTAGTTGAACAATAAGCAAGGTATTTCTACAGCGCAGAAGGTTTGAGTTACTTGCCCTAAGAGAATTTTACCCATATCCGTCACAGCTAGTCCTACACTGGTGAGAATCGTAGCTGCTCAAGATTAAATTATTGAAGCCTTCACTTAGCGCATCCACAGTGTCTGGAATAGGCAGCTACCAATTTCGCTCCTCGCCAGCAACTTCTGTTGCAGACGGAAAGAACAAGGAAAGCAGGGTTTCGGGGCGCTTACAATATCTTGCGTCGGAATGTTGCATCGACTCATCTACCTAGCGATGGGATTGTACGGTGTAGTAGGCTACGTGGACAAGTATAGAGTCTAGCCATTAGGCCATCGGAGGGACTTAGTTGCGTCGGAATCTCTAATAGTGCATCGACTCCTCACGAATGGTTTCTACATTGTAGAATGCTTCGGTGGCTATCGTTTAGCGCTGAGGCTATACTTCCTGGTGGCTATCGTTTTGCGTTGAGGCTACTTCCCGCAAATTATACTTTGTGCCAACCAGAAAGAAAGAACGAACGCCGTTCCATCGGGTTTGGTAGGAACACCAACAAGAGTAATGCGTCGGATCTCTGTTTGCCTTTTCGCTTTTGTGATCGGCCTTCTCATATAGTAATCTTTTGAAATGAATAAGACAATAATAATTATAGCCAAGAATGACAAAAGTCACTGAATTGTCTGAGTCTTGAAAGCTGAATAAAATCCAACGATATCTGGTAGGCTGTGTATGTCTGTTTTATATGCACCCTTCTACCGTTTCAATGCTTCTGGTTGGAGAAAACAGCACCTTGAAAGGCTTATACGAGGAAACGCTATCATATGTCCAGTATACCCATAAATGACACACATGGCAGTGCAGACCAAGTTGCATTGCACGCTCTTTGCCATAATTAAAAATTATTGGCCACGACATAACAAAACAGATAGTTGTAATCTTGTGTGTCTGAAAATTTAAATGCGGTTTTCCGTAACCTCTCGAATGCATTACATGTGATGACGGGCATTGGGGCCTCAGTCAGTAGTCACCGCAGTTGTTAGATAACAGTCTACTTTCAGTGACGGAAATCAAAGATTTTCTAAATAAAGGATTTACGTCATTTTAATTGTCTACAATAATGATCCTATAACAGTAACGTCATAAAGAAGAAAACATGTTTAACTGTGGCGGTACCTGGTGACCCTTTAATCCTCCTCCTCCTCCAGGACCCAATGGCACAGGGCTGTCAGGCTCAGTTGGCCCTCCTTACATTGCCAAACGGATGCGAGGCTCTTATACCTCAAAAACCCAACCGTTGGAGTATGGCCACAGCTTCCACATGCTTATATTTCCAATTTGTTTGTTTTTGTTTGAATGTATTAATGTTGCCATGTACAGTGCTGTGCGTTTGCTAGTGCTTCTCAAAAAGGAATATTCTTACTTACTTACTTACTTCCAGGACCATGGGCACAAATTCCCCTTTAGCATGGACGTGTTGGATGGGCTGTGGATATCGGGACGGTAGTTATGCTAGAACGGATAGGCACGAAAACTGGGGTTTCTGTCCAGGAGCACCCCCTTTCGGACCTTCGAACAGAAAGTCCGGGTTTGAATGGAAAATTGGCGGATTAACTACCATCGATAAACCAATGGTAATGTAGAGATTTTCCAAGTCCGAGGCCCTCGGGCGAACGGGAACTCGCTTCCCGAACGTGGTGGCCCTTGAATGGAGAGGTGCCTGCATGTTCAACTCAGCCATCCCTTTGTTACCTACCGTAAGGTGCCATTTGGGACAAATCTTCCCTTACAGTCTGGTGTTCTTCCACAACACCTTCTTTGGTATCTGTTTGACGCAGTAGAAGTTCTAGAAAAATCGGGTGGCTCTGAACCCTCGGACTCCTCTTCTTCACCGCATGAGTCGGTTTCTGACATTTCTTGCAAGAACAATAAATCGGTTTTCTTTCATTGAGAAATTGCAGCATAGAACGAAATTCTCCTATAGCAATTACAGAGCAAATACAGAAATCAGTAGTCACTCTGAATTGAAACATCTCTTGTAAATGACTCTTAATCTAAGCGTTAAAAAGGACTACTGTATATATAGCCTACTACCTAGCATCGCTTACTATCGACGCTTCATAGGACTTGCAAGAACAGTAAATCGGTTTTCTTATTAATGGATCCCGGATCTGAAAGGACGGCCTTTTTCTTACTGCCATCTTACGCGGCATTTCTAGAGGCTACCAGTTCAACTGTTTACTTGCAGAACACCTCTGCAATAATCATTTCTTTCCAACTAAAATTGATCAAAACTTGAAACGCAGTTCATTGCAGAGTTCAGATAAAACGTCATCTTCGCAACAAGACACGTCATTATGACTTGAACTCGGACGCTTCATACTTTGTAGTTGGCCACGACTACGTTTCAGACTGGTTATGCTATTAATTATAAAGCTGAATTCAACGCCAAATGTATCAACACCGGCTACAGTTAAGGCGAAGTGATTATACAGCTTAGACGTCTGTCGTCTCGAATACAACGACGGCAATGAGGAGGCTAAAGTAAAATCGGATTAGTATTATACGCCAGAGGCAAAGCTGGAAAGAGAAGGCATGTCCCGTCATAGAAGTCTATTTCGTCCTGTCCCAAAAGGAATAGAAACGATTACCAATATTTGTCTAATACTCGAACTTATTTCCTTTCAAGAAACGAAACGCCTCAAAACTTAGGACGGAGCCTATACTCTTTCTCGTTGGATCTCAGATTAGATTTGGACAAAGAGCGCTCTTTTATGCAGCCGGAACTTGCCGAGGGATAAACCGTTCCAGAAAACCATCTTCCTTTCTCCGGATACTAGTTTTGATAGCCTGAGAGATTAGTAGGCTACTACCCAAGGAAAAAAAATAATAATAACTATTATTGGGGCTAATGATTATTATAAATGTAATTATAATTACTCTAGTTTTTATAATTACTGCCCATTATTACTGTTGTTCTTGGCATTTACATTGTTATTGTTATTGGTATTGTTACTGTTATTATTCAAAGTTCCCTGCATGTACACAATTGAGTGTCAAATGTCAAACAAGACATGAGCATGAGTCTACTGTATAGGCCTATGCTAGTTGTTCAGATGAAACCCGGAAGAAGTAGACTCTAAGCCTACTTGCCCACGTTGCCTTGCCATACTGGTTGGCATACCTGTCGCTTGGATAGTATCATGCAATGATATATCAGTTTAGCTCTCTTCTTTAGAAGCAACGCCCATTTTCGTGTGAACAACACGACGGTCTGTACAATGTATACACGCCCTGGTAGGGGCGTCATCTATATTTGCCTTTGTTCAGTGAGCTGGTGGCTCTCAGAGTTCTTTTGAATTGGTCTGTGCTGCTTCGAATGACTAGTCAAGTATGACAACAGGGAACGGAGCGGTTACTAAGACGCGCGCATATTGTAGTAGGCCTATATATCTCGCGCTCATAGTCTACGCTTGTATGCAGATCTGGCATACAGTAATGCGTGCACTGCTTCAGAAATTGCCTCTAAATATAACGCGCTTGCACGCATAGCCTACACACGCACACCACACCTTCACACACATACATACACACGCATTATGTGACGCATACATTCACACGAATGCATGCATTTGCAGTTTGATGTATCATGTATGCATCGTTTGTAAAGTACACTAGCTGATTTTGAAATGTTATCCTGATTTCTGGCCAGTTCCTTTTGCTTTCGCTTATTTTAACACTAAACAGGCAAAGACCGATAAGAGTTTAACTTGAACAGATGTTTATATGATATGATTAGGAATGAGGTAATGTAATTTAATGCAAATCAATAAAATTTCTTAGCGCCACGTCATGGAGTTTAGGTTTTTATCTCCACTATAGGCCTATTCATTGTTAATAATATAATAATAATATCTTTTCTTTAATTTAGCGCCTGACAAACGCACTGCGCTGTACATTTACATGTTATGCAATTGAAACAATCTTAACTAGTTAACTACTAACAGAACAGACAGCTTGTAATACACGGCGCTAATAGCAGCCTACAAAGCAAATCCGCCCTAACGGGGCTCGAACTCGGTACCTCTCGCACTCTTCGCCAGATGTTATCCAACGCGCCACCGGACCCCCCCCCCCAGAAACAGGTTGTTGAGGCTCGTTGCCAGGTCAGAATCTGGGGGTCAGATTGGGGAGACAGCGCGGTGCTAAGGCGGATTGTGAGGTACCAGTGTTAGCCTCAGACCATCCAACTTTTGTGCCTCCACACTCTTCAAGCCAAACTTGGGCCGTTTGTAAAGTTTATTTAACGACGCCTCATACGTAGATGATTAGCGTACACATATTATAGGGAGTCTACACATGGGATAACAATACACTCACAAAGGTGTAATATAATGTGCGTATACGCAGGTCCTCTGTGTATAGGATTACATGCACACAGAGATGTAGATCAACAGCGTATAGGCTCTACCATAGCAAAGGCAATACCACATTGTATAGGCCTAACATACATAGAGAGTAGGCCTATGCGGCTCAAGCATGCCTCTCCTTTAACAAGACGTTCGTGCATTCGAACCACCGAAGCGTAACTGAAGTACACGGGAGGGTGTGCTTGTTAGGAAAGGCGTGTCGATTTGCCAGTTTGGTATTATTCGTTGGAGTGGATTTCTTAGATTTCGCTTTATAGAGAAAGAGGCAAAATATGTAGTGATTATATTTGATAATTGATATTTGATTCATATAGGTCTACCATTTACACATTTTCGTTCTGGATCGAGCGATCTGATCAAATATGGGAAACCTTCAAACGCGTAAGTTTACGCTTCTTCCGTCATTTGTTGAGAGTTAAAATCTAATCCTCTCAATTTTAAACTTGTTTTTTTTACTGAACAGGCCTCTGTTGATTAGCCCTAATTTATACATATATACACTCGTAGGCGAAATGTCTGTAGACGAATTGTCGCGGAACCATTATTAACGGGGTTTTTCAGTAATTTTACAGAAACCACTGGCAATATTACATTACAGTGCGAAAGTAGTAATAGGCCTACTCCAGGAGTCTAATCGAGTATTCCGGAGTTTAGACCCGGTTGGAAAGCACTCTCAAAACTGTCTTAGACAGTGACGATTCTGTTACCCAGCTTTGAAACACGGTAACCCCTCCAAATAATTATGTCACCTCCAACTTCTGAGCCTATATGCTGTGACTATATGCTGTGTCTTTTAGTCTATACATGCGTATCGGGACTTTAGTTCTGTAACTTCTCAGAAGCCAATATGATTAAATTAAGACAAGACGCTATGGTTATCAATATTTATTTTCTAATCCATTATGTGTAGGTAATAAAATGGACAAAATTACGGTCCTTTGCCTATGGGGAAGCTGAGGAAGCAACCCACCGTATATGCCATACATATAATTATATTATATGAATAATTATATAAATAATTATATAAATCCTCCAACTTCAAATCTCTCTTTCCCTATCGAAACTCTCCGCTACGTCAGACGACTTTGTTGTTTCACCGGCCTCTGACTTCCACGGTTCAATACAGAAGTTTTTCTGTAATCAGCCCATCCGCCTGCAATAAATTTCCTAACAACCTGCGCGACATGAACTCCCAAGCCTCTTTTGTCTGTTTTCCACAATCGCTTGAAGAACCATTCTGTTCGCTCGTGATTTCATTGTGCTACGTTGAGAACGCCTCTGATGAAATGGCGCTTTAATTATAAATATTTGCAATTACAATAACTTTACAATAACAATTCTTCTGTTTCATGTGTGTTATTCAGAAGACGCGGTTACCATTGGCTGCCTGGCTGCCAGTGTTGCAGTCACCGCTATCGTACTCACTGTCACCATTTGTCAATTCGTTCGTTATCGGCGCAAAGAAAAGAAGAAGTTGGAGGAAGAACGGAAGATAAAGGAACGAAGAGGTTTACAATGGAGGTCAAGAGAAGTGCCCTACAGACTTGGGTGTGTAAACCATGCATACACTCCAAATATTAACATTTAACGTATTGTTGCATAATTATGTTGGCTGACATGTTTAATTTGATTTTATTGAGTTCTTCTCACCCTACTCGGTATTCTGTATTTTGCATTGCTGTTTACACCTACAAACGTATGACCTACAATTATATAGGGCTGGCTTTTAGATGTAGTTATCTCTAAATTTATGCCGTGATGCGAGATTGTATTGTATTCAAAGATTTATAAAGCGCCGCTCACAGTGCGCACCATTCAGTTGCTCTCCCAGTGTGAAAGTCTCCGAGAATAAAGGCAAGTTTTGAGGAAGCGAAAAGATGCAGCAGGACCACCGGATAGTATGATGGTGCGAACCAATGGGGAAATTTGATTCCATAGTGAAAGGCCAATGCAGACAGGGACGTGGGACTGAGCATTGGCCTCTGAACTCTCACACAAGGAACAAAAAGATCAAAACGGTCAGAAGAGTGGAGTGGGCGAAGAGAGGCGACCGAGGTGGACCAGCGTATGGAATCGCATAGGTATTTAGGGGCAGGACCAAGGTAAGATCGGTAGATGAGTATAAGTACCTTTAGCGGTATGCGAGCAATGTAGGTGTTCAAACATAAATGTGGATATGTGGAAGAATCGTGGAAGACGGGCGATACCTGATAGCTGCATTGAGAATCGATTCCAGAGAGGAGAAGCGCACTTTAGGTAGGCCAACCAAATGGAATTACAATAGTCTATGTGAGAGCAAATAAAGGCATGAGCTATGGTGGTAAAGATCGAAACAGATCTTCGGATTGCCTTCAGGCGTTTCCGATGGCAAAATTAATGCAACAGCGGGTGAGATTAGTGATGTGGTCAGAGAAGGAAAGAGATCTATCAAGAGTAATACCCAGGTCACGGATAGAGGTTGAAAAGGTAAAAGAAGGATGGCAAAAAAACTGGATGGCCTACGAAAGTCATATTAAAAAGTATTAACTATATTTAAGGAATCAGGTAGCTAAATATTAAACTTCACCAGTAATATAAAATCGGTAGCAATTGGAGAACCCGTGGAGAAGACATAATAATCATCATAGAGTAACTACCAGTTTATTATCCGAGCAGTTGTATTTCGAGTAATACTATAAATGCTGCTATTTTGCGTAAATCTGTATGGATAAAAATTGTACAAACGGCGAAGTTGGCATAATTTATGCCACTCCTAATTTACAAGGTATGTGTTCTTTTTGAAACACACGTAAGTGTTATGATATAATAAATCAAAAGAATAAATATACTACAAGAAGTAATCGAAGAGAATACAAAAGATCAAATTTTCGTTATATAATTATTAATTACAATATAAACAGTATATGCACATATCTATATAAGTATGCATACACATCTTTAATTAGATCCTATTTATTCAGTTATTTATTAAGTTACTTATTAAATTATTTAGTCAATTAGACCTGATTAATCAATTATTCAATCAATCATTTTTGAAATCATTTATTCAATTATTTAATATGCATGTCCCATTATTATTAATGCCCCAGTGTCCATTAAAAATTATAATGTTCTTATATTCTTTACGTGTTCATATAGGCCTATAGTATTCACGATACTGTCGCCCTCTTCCATTAAGTTACAGCATTTTCAGAGTATTTGGCTCAATGCTTGTCGCACTGAAAACTAGGTCTTATAATTTATTTGCTTAACTATATGAGTATATTCATCAAGAAATAGGATTAAACATAGGGGAGCTGAAATACTAATTATTTAAACCTTCTTTAGAACGAACTTGGATCACCCAAAGACCTTTAACAGAATGGAAAAGTAGACTAGTTTTCAAAACCTCACTAGTTTTGAAAAGCCTCATTAACCACTTAGTTTCGATAGACGAACTTTATTCTTTACATTTGCAGAGAAGACGTCATTCCTTCGATGTATCCTGATTATCCGGACTATCGAGACTATCCTGTTGAAGTTGTCGATGTTGTGGAGGAATATCCTGTGGATTATCCCATGGATTATCCAGAGCCAAGGTTCGTGAATATTCATTCATGTATATGAATAGGCCTAAGCCATTATCTCAGGCCTCTTACGAATAACCCTCTCTAAGGAAAGTCGAACTAGAAAACTATCAAAGGACACAGTAGACCCTACCAAACGTTTAATAAAATTCCGCTAAAGATTGAAAAAAGTGTCCACTAAAATTTTCCGGAGTGTTCTAAAAGCTTCCTACTAGTTCCTAGTGATCCTCAAAATTATTTACCGTTAGTAGGCTTACTCGTGCTCTTTAAGTAGCGTAACGGTCATTTAAAATCTCGTTCGTGAGTGTTTTTAACCTTCGCTCATTAGCCTGATCAGCTCAGCTCTGACTTTGACTTGGATTTCAGCTAAACTCAGTGGACATGCTAATGTAGTCTGCTGCTGAATGAGCAAATGTGTGTACCTGCTATAGCATGCGCTTGGACATTTCCTTCACGTAGGCTTACTTACTTGACACTACTGTGTATACACTAGTCCTGCTTACTTAATACCGCTGTTTATGAGGTTTATGTATAGGGTTAATTGTGTGAATCGAAGGACGTCGGAGACTTTAGTAGATATCTCGAAGGCGCGCTATATAGGCTACGTGTAAATGTCAATTACATTACATTAATAATACCGTATCTAATATCTTTTCTTTAATAAGCGCCTGACAAACGCACTGCGCTGTACATTTACATGTTATGCAATTTAAATCTTAAATCTTAACTACTAACAGAACAGACAGCCTGCAATACAACGGCGCTAATAGCAGCCTACAAAGCATATCCGCCCAACGGGGGCTCGAACTCGGTACCTTTCACTCTCTGTGCCAGATGTTATCCAATGCGCTATCGGGCCCCCCCTTATTTCCTTGTTGAAAACATAGCGTTCTGTTGAACACTGAATTCTGCGAGCTTTGAGATCAGCTTACGTATAATCGATAAACACCGTTATTTTATAATTATGTGCATAGATAATGTGTGTCCACATGTATTTTGAATTACATGATCCTATTGTAGAGGAAGATTTTTTCCTGTGGATGATACACCGTATCCAATGAGACCTTGCATTGAACCGCCACCGATGTGCGATTGCGATCCGGAACCAGAGTCAGTGCAATCAGTATTTCTTTCTATTTCCATTGCGTCTTTCTAATGTTGTGACTATCAAATGCTATTCAACTGAATTATCGTAATCTCGTGATTTCTACAGCTGCTCCCAAAAAGGCGAAGTCGCGGAAAGCAGCTTATTGACAGGCTATGAATCTGTGTGCATGGAAAAGTGCTAATGACATTTACATTCTCAGCTAACCTTAAGTTTGTAGTATTTGATGTGAACGAATCAACAGTATGGGCCACAAAAGAACATTCATGGCGCGTGCGACATGCAGCCTGATGCAGGCGTAAATGTAGGCCTAGCTACTGAAATGGTTCATCAGCTTGAGCTCGATTGGCAGCGGTGTGTCTGGCGTTATACATTTAGGTCTGCGGTAATAGCCTACACATTATGAGTATGTACATACATGTAGGAACTTGTGCAAGACTATGTATATGTATATATTTTTCCTAACCGAAAATATATTTACATACAAAGCGCGAATATATATATATATATATATATCAAATCAAATCAAATCAAATCAATTTATTGCAACCCAAAAACATAACAGAAATATATATCTAATTGCAACTCAGAAAAAACATAACAACAATATATATCACATAACGACATAAAGAGAAAAAGAAACCAGGGTAGCAAAAGGGAAACCCAGAAGAGTTTCCACACACACACATATATATATACATATATATATATATAGTTGATTAATTGAGATTTCTTGAGATAGTCTTTCGCCACACTTGCAGGCAGCGCGTCATCTTTGAGCCGGTGGCTCCTGCGCCTGCACCACCGCCAGAGCAGCCGAAGATTATCGTGTATCAGCCGCTGCCAAGAGATCCAACACCACAACCACAACCACAGCCGCCACCACCAAGAGAGATCGTTCGGGAAATCTATTTCCCACAGCAACCACCAATGCCTCCACCTCCTCCCAGAGAAAGAAGAGGAAGCTGGTTCGTGGGGCTTTTTATCATCCCCTCTTGATCTTAGTCTCTTGCTACCTCCTGATATCTTTCACCTGCTCAGTGTGTCTGTGTCTGTCGCTGTTCCTCCTCCTCAGTCCTGTCTCTGTCAATGTTCTCTTCATTTTGTTGCTGTTTCCGTGGCAGTTTGCCGGTAATTCTCATTTCTCGAAATGTCTCTTTTTTCATTCTGTCTCTGTGCTTCCATTCATGTCTCAAATCCTTCAATTTTTCTGCGTTTGTTTTTCTTTCTCAGACTCTGCTTTCTCCTTAGATCTATTTCTGTCTATTTATGCCTTTCTGTCTATTGTCTTTCTGGATTTCTCTTCTGTCTTTGCCTTCGTATCTGTCTTCATGCCTCTTCATGCTTGTTTTTTCTTTGAGTAGTTATTGACGCGGCATTAGTAAATAATATTAATGTAATGCAATGCTGATCACTGCCTCTGCACTGCGTTTAAAAAGACAGAACTCTGTTTTGTCAAGTATCATCGTACCTACTCTGGTATAAAATCAGTGTATTTGGAAGAAATTATAATTGACGTTGTCTATATTTGGAAATCATTCACCATTAAGACATTTTATTTAATTTTAATCTAATCTAGTGACGCCACATAGAGACACTGACTGGCGAAATCTAGTCCTAGAACTTTGTATAAATTACATGGTTGTTGAATGACCAGATGAAGTGTATAGTTTCATTTCTGATTGAAGAACCAGTAGGAAACTTGATGAAGGAAGAAAGAGCAAGGGAATTCATCCTCCCTATCTATAACAAATAACATATGTTGTC
The DNA here is from genome assembly GCA_020284085.1 of Aporrectodea caliginosa. Lineage (NCBI taxonomy): Eukaryota > Metazoa > Annelida > Clitellata > Crassiclitellata > Lumbricidae > Aporrectodea > Aporrectodea caliginosa. The sequence continues at coordinate 1,018,426 of JACEVL010000142.1, forward strand.
GGTTTGTTCTCTGCAGGAATGGACCTTCAAACGACGATTGGATCTTGGTTAAAAAGGAAGTTACAAGGAAAAAGTATGTAAACATGAATATGCTGTTTTCGTAGTAACTTTATAAACTTATAGGCCTACAGCATGCACGCATGTATGCATGAAGCCACTTAATTTAACGCATTTTAGTACCTCGCAAAGGCGCTGCAGATATGACTATCTATCTGTTTTAAGAAGTGCGTTTAAGACCGCTTTAATTGTTTGGCCTACTGAACAGCCAAATGGAACAGTACCTATATGTGCAGCCTCGGAATGTTTCGAAAGGGAAAGGCACAAGGCATGAGAAGGCACGACTGGCTCGAGCTGATGTGAGAAAACGCGTCACCAGCATATCTCCACAAGTATATTAGCGCGACGACCGGTTGACTTGAGACTGGAACATAAGGCTCCCTGTTGTATGTCGGTGCGGTGATGACCAACGTGGGCCGCCCAAAAAGAAGATTCATGAACTTTATTCTCTTCTCAACATTACCAGTGTATAGTTAGCAGAATGCGTGGCAACTGCGCGATTGGCATGCATTTCATAGAATGATGTGATGCTGGTCCTTTCATTTAGCAAAGTGTATGTGCAACGAATATACGGCTTTTTTACATCACAACAGTAGAAACACAAATCAGTGCGTTTAATTCGTCAGAAAATAAGACCTAAGTAAACCTAAATGAATTTTTTATACCATTATCAGCACAGTTTATGAAGTGTTATGAAATTAAATCTAACGGCAAAAACTCGTCAGACTATATATATATAGTACTTACTTAATATCGTTTATTTAACGACGCCGTCATATCGACGATGATAGGCGTCATTACCGGATCATATATAAACTTATACAGAGTACATAAATGGTCGTATTCGACTGTGCTAACAGTGTTTGCCTATGTCATTTAGTAAATAGACGCTAAATATGCCTAAGATATTAGTAATAATAATAAAAATAATATTTACATTAGGGTCAATGTTTGCAGCATTTTGCTTTGCGATTGTTTTGTGTTTGATTTACAATAAAGAGTTCTTATTGATGATATTCTGCTCTTCTTCTTTGTTTTCTTCTTGGTCTTCTTCTTTGTCTTCTTCTTTGCCTTCGTCTTCTGATTTGTCTTCTTCTGTTCCCTTGCTTAATAATGGCGCAAGGGCCGCCAGGGTTAACCGGGTCGTCAGACTATAGACGAACGGTTAGGAGACATGCCCGGACCTACAGTGTTAGTCCTTGCTATCTCTGCGTTACGTTTATCTTTGTTTGATACATGAGGTCTTGTGTATATCTAAATCTTATCGCTGACTGTATGCGCATGTCTTGACTTATCGCTGACTGTATGCGTGTGTCTTGAAAGGCCAAAGAAGGTGACCAGAAAAAGAGTGGAAGACAGCGACGATGATTCTGATTCTTCATCGTCTTCCGATGAAGAAACAACCGTCTCACCATACAACAGAAGGTAATTTCGATTCTGTCTCATTCCAAATAAATAAATTATTCGCTGGCGAATGAATGAAAAGATAAAGGTTCCCTGGTTACAATACATCCTTTTTACCTTCTGTTTTTAGTCTATACAGGGTCTAATGAATTTGTAAGGCTTACAAAGCCAATTGGGCATACAATTTTATTGTTTTTTCTGTCATCATTTCTTCAAACTACTCTTCCAACTCTTGCGTTGTCAATCGTCTCATATGCATCTCTTAAGTTAGCATAGGGCTCTGACGCTTACATTGACATCTATTCATGTCATTCAATTTTCCGCTTTGAACTCGTTGTCTCTCTTTAAAGTACATCTGAGTTATTTAATGTTTTTAATGATGCAGATTAATGTCCTATGATCTGGCGATGCCAAGAATGCAGTTCCCTCAACCGCCAACAATGATGCCAGTGCAGCCCATCTATCTCGTACCACAACAGCCAGCTCTTGTCCCTGCACCTCTCATAGTTCCAACTCCTGTTTATGCCCCGGCGTGGCATTAGGAATATAATTAGGCCACAAATTACCTCCTTTTTGAGTCATCGAGGAGTAGGAGGAGAAGTAGGAGAAGGAGAGAGAGGAGGAGAATGTGGCATGATGACTTCGCAGCAACTCTAACGCCTATAGATGTAATTCGCTCAGCCTGAGTTGGAGGATTGGCCCAGGCTAAGACTATGTCTAACAAATGCTTTGTTTATATAGCACGGAACTGTGATCCCTACAATGGGCTTTCATTTAAGATGTTACTCCTGTCTGACCTTCGCCTCTGCCATTGATTACCACTTTCATGATATCTATTCTTTTTCTCGATATAGCCTTTAACTTCAACCTATACATCTCTAACTCTCACTCTGTCACTCGCCTCATATGCATCTTTTAAGTTGACACAGAGCTCTGACGCTTACATTAGACATTTATTTACGACATTATATATTTTCAGCTGTGCATTTATCAGGATTCATTACCGATCTTTAAAGTACATTTGAGTTATTTAATGTTTTTAATGATGCAGACTAATGCCCTATGATCTGGCGATGCCAAGAATGCAGTTCCCTCAACCGCAAATGCAGTTCCCTCAACCGCAAATGCAGATGCCTGCAGTGCCGCCCATCTATTTCATCCCCCAGCAGCCAGCTCCTGTCCCTTGCCCTGCGCCTGTCCCAGCTCCTGCTCCTGCTCCTGCCCCTGTCCCTGTCCCGGCGCCTGTCCCGAGGCCTGCTCCGAGGAACGCCTTCTTCGCGGCCAACGTTCGTCGCTTCGACAACCGACAATACGAGGAGCAGGAACAAAGAGCGAATGTCGTCACGGAAAGCTACGACTGTGACGACTGCAACTTCTAAATGAAGCCTCCGCCTCCTCCTCCTACTTTCTCATCGCTTTCCACAAGGTGGAGGAGGAATCGGAACGAAACGAGAAGTGCATGGAAGAAGCAACAATAGAGTCTTATTTAACGACGTATCGTTCACTGACATAATCTTATTATACAAAGGCCTACTGCCGGTCAAATTCTCGACGCACGGCGTTCACTGATCAGCGTTCGTCATGGGCGCAACGTGATGGACTTGGAGGAAGAGGAGGCTTAAAAGCCTTCTCTGATGTCCAGGAAAGAATCATCAGCCTGGATTTGGTCTTCTTTGTCTTTCGGATTTTGTTTTGTGTGGTAGGAGTAATTCGTTCACGAGGATATACCCAAATAGTCCGCACCGTTTGGTTTCGATTAAAGGTAGACCCTTTGTTTTGCGATAGTAAAGCGACGCGTCGAATTGAAGTTCACTGGGAAGACTTTGAATCTATCAAGTCCACAAAGTGTTGCGCCCATGACATCGATTAAGTCTCGCGTCAGGTATAGGAGTAGCAGTTTTATTTATGTTTAACCCGGGAAGATGATTTAGTGGGACGTATGATATTTTCTAACTACTAGCATGTTAATTTTGACACACTTTAACCTGTCTCATTTACGATGAAGCAGTAACCCAAAATGTCTTGCTATACAAATATTCAACGTTGTTTCTTCTTTAACCAAGACATTGCTTGTAAAACACCCATTCAGTAAAGTAAGCCTACATTGTTTCGAAATTAGGTCAAACCGATTAATTACTAATTACTCAAATAAATGGGAATTCAACGGCGAGCTGTGGTTAGTTATCTCGGTTAAGTCTAAGTTTAAAGCCTACTGGAAATCTTTATGATTTACAACTGAAATTGTATTGGCTTTGTTAGGAAATCGTATTGATTCAGCTTTTTAAGTGCACTGACGTCCAGTTAATATTTCTTTGAAAAAGATGCATGTATATTTATTGAAGAAATGTTCCTAACAATTATAAAGTATGCTTTAATTTGATGACGTGTTTGATTGCATTAAATGGTTACTATTGAACAGTACTTTCCTATCTAATAAATAATTAACCTACCCAGTTGAGCCTCGTTGTATCTTCGCATATTAATTCAACAGACAATTTGGTTAGGCCTACGTATGACCACTGATTAATTCCAAGTGCACTTTAATTTCGCGTAAAATTCCCGCCATTATAACTAAGCGATTGTTTTCCTTTGCTTTCCAATGTAGGCAATACATACGACGTAAGTAAGTAAGTAGGTCTACAAGAAATTTACTCCGATTTCAGATAGGTCGGCTAATTCAGACCGGAAAAGTTCATGGAAGTACATGCAGGGATGGGCAGTAATTGAAATTACTTGAAATTGCGCAATTTGTAATTTGTTATTTTGTAATTCAATTACATTTCCCATGTATTTTGTAATTTGAAATTACATTTCATGTCCCAATGGTCTAGCAGACTCTAGCTGGTCCCAGCCCCCAAGCTCTACGACGCGGTACGAGCTACTACGCTATCCCGTCTGTTATATGCAGCCCGGCATGGTGGGGATATGCTGGATAGCAAGAAAGGGGAAGGCTCCAAGCCGTGATGAATAGGCTAATCCGTCAGCAATATCTCCAAAGATAGCCCAAAGATCGAACAGAATGCCGTCTTGCCGATACCCCCTATTTTCGGCGGTTCTTGGAAGACCAGGACACGTCCTCCACGGGTTGTTCCCCAAAGCGAAGCAAACGGTTTACAGCCTACGCCCTAGATGGGATGCTGCCAAAGGCAGACAACCAAAATGAGGATAACATTTATAGTCAGAATGTTGTTCGCATAGCCTACTAGTTAATAGTTTGGTCTCATCGGCGGAAGACTTAATTTTCGTGCAATGTTAAGCCACAAATTAAGGAGCAGTTTAGGGTAGAATTAAACTTAATTGATACAAATTTGTTGTTCATCCAGTTACAAAAATCCGATAAAATGGTACGTTTATGTCCCAATACGTAACTTAAATGTAAAAAACATTTCGAGGAACATTCGTTTCCGCTAGGCTAATCGAGTCGCCTGAATTTCCAGTCGATTATCATCAGGTGGTAACAAAATATTTCTGTTCACGTTTCATTATGCATTTTAACATAATCGTGCCTGTGAATTCTTGTTTTTAATTAATTTAGCCAGTTAAATGAACTTAGCCTACTTTCAGCAGCTAGGCCTATGTCTAATTACACACAGTTCGGCTTCAGGTCTTTATTAGGCTAAACATGCACCTCTCTATGACTGTGGGCTACAGTCTTGAAACAAAACAGTTCATTTTCATAGCCTTTTGCTCCTTATTTCTCATTCTTCTCACGTCTACATTCCGACACCCCTTCCTTTTGCACCCTCCACTCCTTAATTCCGTCACAGTTTACTGAACACACAGAAGTTTAAGATCTGTTCACATTAGAGAAATCACATTATCCAGATTAATGCTTAAGGCTAGGTCGCATCAGAGCATTTTATGCTAATCTGCAATGAAATACAGGCCTAACTCCCAAGTAGGCCTACCTCTGTGGCCTCATTCGCCGGCCTATCTCCGCCACCTCTCACCGTCCGCTTCGCTCACTTGATCGCCTTGACCTTCTTGTCCCATGAGCAAGGACTTCTATGGCTAAACCTCGGGCTTTTGCCTTCATTGGCCCTTGACTATGGAACCAACTCCCTACTCCAACTCGTTCTTTGATATTATCCGGTGGTCCAGGTGCTTCCTTTCGCTGTCTTAAGACCCCTCTTTTCGCTCGGGGTCTTTCGCACAGGGAACGCCTCTGATTGGTGTTGAGGCTCTTTATAAATTTATAAATACAATACAATACAATACATCCGAACTCTCAGTTAGGTCTATACCATGAATATGTAAACCGTCCATTGGATATAGTAGGCTAAACTGCCAATCGAAATAATCCCGAAGACATTACTTCCTCTTTACCTGGTCACTACCTTTTCCAGTCGTTTCATGCACGAAGAAATGTCTCAGTTACATGTAAGCTTACATGCTGAAGAGACCACCGATGGGGGGGGGGCATATAGAAGCAATTATATGGCGTAGGCTAGGCCTAATTATTATCCGATTATTGAACTGCTATTGTTATAGTGCACTTACGTTAATTAATATGATCTCACCAATTATAGTCATAAACACCGATGGATAACGTTTCTTTACGGCTTTTGTAGCTAATGAGTACGTGTAATAAAATCCGTGTTCTCTAAATATCAAACAAAGCAAATTAGTTTATTGATAGGTGAACGCAGAAATGAACGTTTATTTGAAATCTCTTGCAAACTCTAAAGCTATTAAGCTAAAATTGCAAGCTATAGGTAAATCAGTTAATATTACAGGCAGTTTACCTACCTCGAAGGCAACCATTATTATCGTTCGTGGCACTTCATCTACCTTGTGAAAAATTGTCATTAAAGACTGATTTTATTTCGCCTCAAGTACTATTATAATAATGTTCAAAACTAATTATGCAGTTTTCGGTCTTTTCAAGTGTTGATGCGTGGTCTGGTTGAACCTACATGACTGTTAAATGTTGGTCCAGAGTCCACTAAACAAAAAACACGTACATGTAGATCACAGTTATTGTTCTTGATTTGAAACAACAAATAATGAGACTGTAAAACACGAGTGATTAACTATGTCATATTGTCTGTAGACACTACACGGTCAATATAATTTTATTGGATCGCTTTTACAATTATACACGAAATTCCTAATTGGTTGCCGCAATAAAACTATGAAATAATGTGATAATCCATAATTGAAAAGTGGACATTAAACCTCAGGAAGCCCATGGAGGAATGTGATGGCTCTATTATTAATTTTATTATCACGATAAAAAAGAGAAATTTGCAAGTCCCTATAGGCCTTTTAGACCTTGACCTTTTTATATAGTTTCGAAGAGTTGTTAATGCTATCAAAAGAGACAGGCAATAATTCGCTGGCTCTGTGTCTAAAATGAAGAGGATAATGGGGGACTCTGTAAAAATGGCTGCTATAGGTGGCGCCAAGATGGGATATAGTTTGGCTACTCTAGGTAAAATGTGTGCTCTGTTGTGCGGTAGGTTTATTTCATAGACATCTTACATTTAATATATGATGTCTATGGTTTATTTACGCTAAAGTTGTCTAAAGTTTGACCACATCACATACTGGCGACGCCTATCGCCGCTTAAAGGAACTGCTCACAGAGTCCCCCATTAGACCAACTCGAGTCATGACATAGGCGGTAGGGCTATGCAATTGATTGTAGGCCTCCTCTATCTGTGTAAGCAGTTATTTAACGTCTTTTTGAACCTCTGAGACTCGTTTCTTTGTTATAGTTGGTCTAGATCCTTTTTGGCAAACAATTTCACCTAACAAAGTACTTGCACAGATAAGCATTTTAAATTAGAGATAAATATAGCCTAGTGCCCGAACGGAGTGGACGCCTTGGTTCGGCACGCTCTGATTGGCGGGTAAATTTCGGCCCACATTATTGAAAAAATTTGCCTTTCATACTTTCCTGTCTTGGTGCAGACAGTGCAGTCACAATTTGCTGTTATTAAATATAGTCTATTTGGCATGTTTAAATAAGCATTTTAAATGTCAAATAGACTATTTATATTATGCACACATAACTGGGCCAGTGAACCTATCCATTAACTCTTCATCTCTTACCTAAACCTCTGATGCCCCTGTTCGCAATCTCGGTGTTACTTTTGATCCACATCTCTCCTTCTCTAATCACATTTCCAACCTATCCCACTCATGCTTCATGCACATTCGTAACCACCGCCGCATCCGGCCCATGCTCGACTTCAAAACTGCCTCCTTCATTTCTACCTCCATTGTCCACTCAACGCTCGATTACTGCAATTCCTTTTTCCTCAACCTTGAATCCACGCAACTCAAGCGTCTGTAACTTATCCAAAACTCACTAGCCAGAGCCATCACCAGAACGCCCAAGCATCATCATATCAATCCCATCCTCAAATCACTCCACTGGCTAAAATCCCAGAGCGAATCCACTTCAAAGTCCTATCACTTACCTACAACTTCCTACAATACTCCCAGCCCAAATAGCTTTGCAAACTCTTCACCATCCAGCCAACCCGCTCTACCCCGATCATCCACCTGTCTCGGTCTTTCTAGTCACCAGGCCACAATTCATCTCAAGTTCTCCAACCGAGCCATATCCAACACTGCACCACGCCTCTGAAACGATCTACATCCTGAATTCTTTTCGGTTCCTCCAACATCAATACCAATCTCCCACCACCACCTTCCTCAGGCACCTCTATCCATCACCCCAAGGCTTTCCACTCGAAACTAAGGTCTCAACTCATTTTTATGGACGCCTACACCGACTAACCTGATCCTCCACCTTCCAATTCTCGACCTAAACGACACCCACCTTAGCAGCTACTCTGACCCATCTGACCCTCTGGAAACCGGACTCGGATCTCCTTCGGACTACCCTTTGGACAACCCCTCTGACTCGACGCAGGGTTCGTGAATAAGCTGGTGCCCTGCGCTTGGCTTTCGAGTGGCGCTTTAGCAGATTGGAGACCACGATTACGACTACGAATGTTTTATGAACGGCATTATTGTTTACTGACGTCGCTGTTGTTTGTGGCTGTACGAAAATATAATTTTTATCACGAAGCCACTCACTGGTCCAAGCCAAGTCCCAATTTTGACGAAACGGACTGGGTCGGTCCCTGCTCGAAGCGGGCCGAGTCGGACCAGGCCGTGATGTTTTGACCCGTGCTCATCTCTATTATTTTGAAATGCCGTCCTGAACTCTGTTATAAGAATAAGTTAACGCTATTAGCGGGCCTTATACTGCTGGTCTCGCCTTTGTATAGGCCAGCCTAGGGTTATTGTATGCCTATCATTATTAGTCTTTTTATGGCTCTAGCCAGAGAATTTTGAGCCACTTGCTGTTTACTTGTTGTCTTAGTGATGACAACTCAGTCAGCTGAAACCGTGGCATTTGCCATTGAAACTAAGACAAAAGACAGTTTGAGGCAAGTAAGATCAGATCCTACGAATATCCCGTATGTGAAAGTGAACTAATTTGCATACTGCCAAAACATCGGCCCAAATGATATGGTGGAATTGAGGATTATTCACACACTGCGGGTAAGATGGAACACGTCGTGAGTCGGTTTGCATCCCAGTCACGACGTTCGTTGGACTCGCGTTGGACCCACAACACTGTGACAACAGGCCACCTGTTTGCTTCCACCACTGGCACAATGCGGGTCCACTGTGGGTCGCAAAGAACGTGGCTGTTTCGAGTCACACTCGATCATTATCACAGGCAAACTATGGACTCGGTCGAATATCGTTCAGAACTGCATACATCATCGGAAGCAGACTAGACGACAACTCCGAAACTGGGAAGTAGGGGATAATGACAAAGGAACCCTCCATATGAAGCACCGTGTTCACCCATTCGAACCAGATGGTCATAATCATAGACTAAAGACATCAGTTCTCAATTATATTCGTGATGGTTCCATCATAAACGATTATGCCTTTCTTTATTCTTGATCTAAAATGAGCCGATTTGATTTTGACGTAAATTTTGTCCTTTTTGTATGAACTTTTCCACGTGAACCGAATCGCAGAAGACATTCTAAGTGGTTAAATTCAATAGGATTCCGACGGATCTGAGATCCGCACTTCCGCCACCTGAACTATGAGATCCACCACCTAACAGCGAAGACCCGACACCAGACTGTTTTTTGTTACAATAATCGGCGATATGCACCACGCTCGCGCAGTTATGTTTAATCCGAATAGCGACTACCGGTGAGAGATTCACCAGATAATTATGCTTAGGTTTTAGATTTGCAAAAATTTGGAGATCCATGTCTCCATCTCCTTCAGGCTTGAATTAATCCCTCCCAGGGCGGGGTCAGCCTCACGGATCCTTCTTCTCCACTTGTGAGATCCATATTATTGCCATGGCAATGCAGACAGAGGCAGAAGTAAACATATTAGTAAACTCACCTTACCTACCCATTGGTTTTATTTGGACTAGTGACTGAGCACCTGCGAATAAGCTGGTTATGGCGGAATAGCACTTCGGGTGCTGTAGAAATATCGGGATTACTATTATCACTGAGGAAGACTGAGAAAAGAGAGGCATTCAAGGACATGGGGTCAATAGGTCGCCTACAATACACAGAAAATTTGCGTAGGCTATACAACAAGGCGGACGTCGTGAGGCGATCAGCAATTGTAATTACGATCAAAAATTTATAAAGCGCCTCTTCAAGCGAAACTCGTCTGAGGTGTTCTCGACTAACTGTACAGTAGCAATGGCGGAGCCATATTTCAGACTCGAGGTCTGAATCCTCTCCAGTTTAATCTTGCAGTCACCCCAGCAGAAACTCCAATTGGCCTATAATATTTGTCACGTACAAATGATTAAATTTGCGAAATAAATATAACCAAATGTGGCGTTGTCACTGCTGTAGGTCTATAGATTTTATTCTCAGAAACCTCAAAACGCTTGCAACCGATGATCTGCCTCAACCCAGTGCCACTAACTCAGTCGCCTACTTTACCAACCCTCTCGTACTATTCATTATTAATCTCCAGTATTCTAACTGATCCATATCCCACACTGGGCCACGCCTTTAAAAGAACCTCTCATCTGAATTTGCAAATTGTCGCATGATCATCTAGCTATCCCTTCTGTCAGCCAACCATGTTCAGTCCTCACTGTCCTCAGCGCATGCACTTCACAACTGAGGTCTCAACTCTTCAAGAAATCGTCTCACTCTCAGAACCTCGATTTCTCTTATCATCCGCCTTTCCAGTTCTCTCTACCCTTTTACAATCCACCGTCTACTTTCTGTTGGTACTTCTGTTATCAGGCGCTTACACAGAAAACTTGCGCAATCTATGTAGCAAAACCTTGCTGAATTCGCAGAGAGCAGAGAGAAAATTTAATGATTATTGTATTGTATCTACACTGTGTCCGGATGAAAAGTAGAACACAACAAAAAGTGTCATAACTCGGTCAAAACTATCAGTATTTACCTGAAATTTTAAACACAACAACAGTGACCATATCTACACGAGATCCTAAAGCCGTTTGGAAATGTTCGTGAATTTATCATATTTATGAGCGTTTGCAATGGAGCACTGACAAATTAAAGTTTCCAACATGGGCCCTTACTTACGCAGACGCTGTGACGTCGTCATCGATGAAATACGTCACTTGTTTTGGTCTAAGCACAACAAAAATGGCGTTTACAGAAGAAGATAAAATTTTAATTAAAGTACTGCGGCAAGAACATGGTTATGGAGCGAGAAGGTTTCTGAATGAATTTTCGAATAAAGGTTGGTGTCTTTCGTCTGTGAGTAAGCTATTGAAGAAGATCGATGAAACCGGCACAGTGAAGCGAAAACCTGGCAGTGGCCAAAAACGCACGACACGCACTGTTGAAAACGTCGAGTTGGTTGAAAGGCTGGCATTAAGCCAAGAAGATGCACCGGGAACTCATAGAACGGTGCGTCAGATTGCGACGGATATTGGGATTCCGAAGACCGCAGTACACGAAATCGTTGCCAAGGACTTGAAGCTGGTTTGTTTTAAGAAGAGGCGAGCGCAAGATCTAACACCAAGAAACAAACTGACACGTCTTGTACGCGTCAAGCAGCTGCTGAAGAAATACCCTGAGCACACAGTCCCATTCATATGGTTTACGGACGAAAAAGTTTTTACCGTCGCTCCTCCTGTCAACCTCCAGAATGATCGCGTTTATGCGGCGGCTGGGACGCGCAAGAAACACGTGCCTGCTGAACGTCTCCTCAAAACACGTTCACACTTTTCAAAGTCACTAATGGTCTCAGTCGGTGTGTCAACCCTGGGGTGCACTCATTTGATCTTTGTTGAGCCGGGTGTGAAGGTAAATGGAGCGTACTATCGCGATGTGCTGCTCACTCAACATCTGCTACCTGCTATCAAGCAGGTTTCTGGCGGCTACTTCACATTCCAACAAGACAGTGCCCCTGCGCATCGAGCACGTGAGACCATTGCTCTGCTGTCCCGGGAGACACCCGACTTCATATCACCGCAGATGTGGCCACCCAACAGTCCAGACCTCAATCCAGTTGACTACCAAATCTGGAGTGTACTGCAGGAGCGCGTTTATCGTTCACGTATTCGTGACGTCGATCATCTAAGGGCGCGTCTGGTTGAGGAGTGGCAGCTGTTTGACCACGCGATCATCGACCGGGCCATCAAACAGTGGCGTCCACGTCTACGGTCATGTGTCCGTGAACGAGGAGGACATTTTGAACACCAGCTGTAGCTGAACTTCACTTTCTTATGTAATATGTAAGGGCCCATGTTGGAAACTTTAATTTGTCAGTGCTCCATTGCAAACGCTCATAAATATGAGAAATTCACGAACATTTCCAAACGGCTTTAGGATCTCGTGTAGATATGGTCACTGTTGTTGTGTTTAAAATTTCAGGTAAATACTGATAGTTTTGACCGAGTTATGACACTTTTTGTTGTGTTCTACTTTTCATCCGGACACAGTGTATAAATTTATATAGCACCTGTCAGTGTGAGAGACCCAGAGAAAAGAAAGTCATCTTGAGACAACGAAAAGAAGCATTTGGCCCACCAGTTAACAAAAAGGAACGTGTAAAAGGAGGGCGCTGATTCCACAGTGCAGGGCCAATGAAGGCAAAGGCTCGTGCTTTAGCCAGAGCAGTCTTCGCTCGCGGGACAAAGAGACCTTCATTACTAACAGTCATCATCTTAGTCATTGTCGTCGTCGTCATCGCTGATACACATAAAAGACAACCGATTGTCATGAGCCGAAAATAAGTTCAACATAATTATCTGTTCTAACTAACTGCGCCGCTTTGCTCTTGAAATAAAATAATAAACACTCGCGCAAACAACACCAATTCAGTATTCCACTTAATATATACTTCAACAGCACTTGACTCATCTGTGACTCTTCGCTAAGTGAAGGTGATTAAGATCGCTCGCTTGACAATAAACCATAAATAATAATATTGTTATTCAGACGGCCAGTAATAACTTTTAATTTCACTGATAATTATACGCTTTTTAATGGCGCTATGGAAATGTAGACAACAATAATTACCTGACCATGAACAGTATTCAATTAGCTTAGCCTCCATAAGTGTATCACCTTCGAACCATGTCTTTAAAAGAGGTTATAAGGTGATACAATTCACGATAATCGATTATAAGACGATACAGTTGATTATCACCCAGTGGTAATGAAATCATCTCACGTTCGGAATAGACCACTGCAGTGCTCCACCATACCTCTGGCCTGTTTTTAATACCAACCGGGTCCTTATAATAGCTTATCTGGCCGGTTGTCTATTTTCCTCAAGATTCACCAGCTCAGATAGTGCCGCAGATACAAACTTGACTACACCTTCGACTTCACCGACGTCAATGAAAGTAATGAGGTCGACTGTTTAAGAATTCGGGCGTTTGCAGAGACTATGATGAAGCCTTCTGGTTTCTCATAAAAGATAAGCTGATATGTTTGCCAGGCAGACAGTGTTGTTCAGTAATTGAAATACCTGTAATTGAATTATGTAATTGAATTACAAGTTCTGTAATTGTAATTGTAATCGAATTACATTTTATGTCCAGTAATTGTAATTGTATTTAAATTACAATATTGCATGTAATTTGTAATTGAATAAAGTGTAAATTACAAATTACTTTCATAAGTCAGCAAAGATGACAGCCTGCCGGGTTGCCACCCGTTTAATTGAATAAACTGCTCTGCATTATGATTGCATGGCAACATATTTGTCAACATTATTCTTTCCTTACACCCCTCTTACAATCTTACAGCACACCTTGATAGACCTCAAGGGCAAGGGCTGACCATCATTATCAGACTATTCATGCAGCGATGCACTCATTCTTAGCTAGCCTATACTGCGGCTGCCTACAGATAACAGAGCTTCCATCATCAGCTCCAGTTGAGCTTCTCTTTAGCACAGCTGGACAAATTGACTCACTCACCCAGGCGCAATCAACCGAGTTCTCTAACAGACTATCATTTTTAAAAACCTTTACTAAAAATCAAATAAACTCTAACTTGTTTAATGGATCATAATTGCAAATCGTATTTTGGATACCTGACAAACTTATAATACAATCGAATGTATATATTATTACAATTTACAGGCCATTGATCCATTGGATGTTTGAGCTTAAAAATAGAGTAAATTAAAAATTATCGAAAAAAATTCTAAATCATTTGCCAATTTTAAAGGAATAATTGAAAAGTAATTGGTAATTGAATTACAATAAAAATGTAATTGTAACTCAATTACTTAATTTACTTTCACAATCATATAATTGTAATTGTAATTCAATTACATTTACAGGCATGTAATTGCAATTATAATTGAATTACATTTAGAATGTAATTGATACAACACTGCAGGCAGATAATAAATGGATGCCTTTCTTATAAGAGGGCCTTGGAAGACAAATGGATCGAAAGTTTCCTCCATAGATTCCCTAAGTCAGACAGAGTCGAACGAGTGGGACTACCGGTGGTTTTGTCTCGCAAGCGATAAATTCCGTTTCGAAAAGGCACTTATGGCCTACTAAATACACTCACATGAAAGAAACTTATACAAACACGAATCAATCAGAAGACTTGTTTTATTTGCATGGACCCTTGTGAACAAGCAATAATTGTAGGCACAGCGGTTAGAAAATTGCAAGCCCTGTAGGCCATATGCATAGGTTAAAATAACAACAGCTCAAAAACATGTATCAATGCAAAGCCATTTCAGAAGCCTATATACGTGCGACTAGGATATATTTTCGAAATTATATTTAGTCTAGAATAACTTATAACTTTGCAAATTTTCGAGTTACTTTCAACTACCCAAAAACCATATGTGTAGTTATCGTAATCGTAATCGTACTCGTAATCTCCAAACTTCTAAAGCGCCACTGGAAAGCCAAGCATAAGGCACCAGCTTATTCACGAGCGCTGCGTCTAGTCAGAAGGGTTGTCCAAAAGAGTATAGTCCGAGGGAGGTCAGAGTCCGGTTTCCAGAGGATCAGAGGGGTCAGAGTAGCTGCTAAGGTGGGTGTCATTTAGGTCGAGAGTTTGAAGGTACAGGATCAGTTGAGTCGGGGTAAGAGTTCTTGAAGAGGAGAGACTTTAGTTTCGAGTGGAAAGCCTTGGCAGTGATGGATAGAGGAGCCTGATGCGGATGATGATTGGTGATTGGAGATGATGGTTGAGGAACCGAAAAAGTGCGGAATTCAGGAGGTAGGTCGTTCCAGAGACGTGGTGCAGTGTTGGATATTGCTCGGTTGGAGAACTTGAGATGAGTAGTGACAGGAGGTCGAGAGAGAGTGAGAATGGATGAAGATCTGGTAGAGCGGGTTGACTGCATGGATGGTGAAGAGGTCGCGGAGGTATCTGGGCTGGGAGTATTGTAGAGAGTTGTAGGTTAGTGATAAGACTTTGAAGTGAATTCGCTCTGGGATTTTTAACCAATGGAGTGATTTGAGGATGGGAGTGATATGATGATGCTTGGGTGTTATGGTGCCGGCCCTGGCTGTCATATAGTTATATAGGTTCCATAATCCTAGCAGGGACGTCATTTAGGGGCGCAGAGATGAAAGTATATGCCCTCTGAATTTGATCGAAAATCAACTATTTATATGCATGTCAGCGCATTTGATGAAATAATACATCTTTGATCATCAGTAGGAGTCTAGGACAGCAGAAAAAATTAAACATAGTAAGAAATACATAGGAACAAGAAGAACACATGTTAGCTCATTTAACCAGTTTTGCACAGTTAGACTAAATACAAAACTTAATAAGCTGGCCAAGTTTTGCCCTCACCCAGTGGCGTAAATCATGGGGGGATAGAGGGGACTGTCCCCCCAAAGTTTTGACTTTGGCCCTTCTGCCCCCCCCAATGCAAAAATCCAGCCCACGAAAAATTCTATCTCCCCAAAGTTATGGACATATTTTCGCCTCTGCGGCCTCACCAAAAAACTTTCCCTGAAAAACTGAAATGACGTCCCTGAATCATAACCTGTGAATTGTGAACGCACTGTTTGCATACCTTTAGAGACTCAGGTCTAACCGTCAAGTCAAATGATTCGCTGCACGTTGTCTGCATTCTCGCGCTTCAGCTCAACTTGCAGTTGCAGAGTTGGACAGTAAGCTCAGAAATCCCTTATTACGATTTTATTTTCCTACCTATGGTAGCCTTTTTAAACAGCACATCAAGAAATAATGACATTATTATATCAAGGTTAAGTTATCTTATCCTTGATGTTGATAACCTTTCTAAAAATAGGCATTTCAAAGCAACTCCTCTTGGCACAGACTATTAGAAGATAAAGGTTTAAGCGACTGAGGTATAAGTAATTAACACAGGTGCGTCTACACTGAGTGGAATGTAAAAGAGAAAGATTTTTAATCATGATATTCATCGTTATCGGTCATCATTTTCGTCGTCGTCGCCGTCAAAGTCGATAACATCAAAGGCAACTGATTGCTATGAGCTGAAAACGAGTTCAACAACAATTATTGTAAAAGGATGACTGTGCTAATTAATGCGCAGTTTGCTCTTGACATCTGAATAAACACTTGCAAACTTGAACATTTATACCAACGACATCAATGCAGAATATTCTGCTTAGTATACACGTATGGCGACAGCGCTTGACTTAGGCCTATCTGCGAATATTTGCTAAATGAAGGGGACCGAGATCGCTTGCCTGACAAGAAACCAGTTATTCAGACGGCCAGACATAACATTAAATTCCTTTCAGACATAAAGCCGCAGAAATCATAATCTCCAAACTTCTAAAGTGCCACTCGAAAGCTAAGGTGAGGGCACCAGCTTATTCACGAGCGCTGTGTCGAGTGCAAAGAGTAGTAAAACAGAGGTCAGAGTCCGGTTACCAGAGGGTCAGACGGAGAGACTATAGCCGTTAAGGGGCGGGTGTTATTTAGGGCGAGAGTGCGAAGATGAGTCAAAGTATGAATTCTTGAAGAGTTTCAAGAAGATGACACTTCAGTTTTGAGTAGAAAGCCCGAGGTGTGATAGATAGAGGGGTCTGAGGCAGATGATGGTATGTGATTGGCAGTGATGGGAATTGAAAATTTGCGGAATTCAGGAGGAAGATCGTTCCAGAGACGTGGTGCAGTGTTTGATATGGCTCGGTTGGAGAACTTGAGCTAAGTAGTGGCTGGGGTTCGAGAAAGACTGAGACAGGAGGATGATCGGGTTGGCTGGATGGTGAAGAGTTCTCGAAGATATTTGGGCTAGGAGTATTGTAGGGAGTTTTAGATTAGCGATAGGACATTTAAGTGGATTCGTTCTGGGATTTTAGCCAGTGGAGTGATTTGAGGATGGGATTGATATGATGATGCTTGGGCGTTCTGGTCACAGCTCTGGCTAGTGAGTTTTGGATGAGCTGCAGACGCTTTAGTTGGGTGGATTCAATGTTGAGAAAGAGGGAACTGCAGTAATCGAGCTTTGAGTGGACAATGGAGGTAGCAATGGTGGAGGCAGTTTTAATCAAGCATGGGCCGGATGTGGCGGAAGTCACGAATGTGCATAAAGCAGGAGCTGTGGTTACAAAAGGAGAGATGTGGATCAAAAGTATTACCAAGATTGCGGACAGGGAGTCGAAGGTGAAGGAGAGAGATGAAGAGTTAGTCGATGAGTGTATTGAAGGGTCAGGGATTTTCTTGATTTGGTCAGGAAGGCCTAGGATGATGAATTCTGTTTTGAATGGGTTGAGGCAGAAAGGTTGGCTGACATCAATTGAGAGATTAGGTTAACCACATTCAGTAATCGCGCGATGGAGGTGGAGAAAGAGCTTGAGGAGAGGACATGTAGAATTGGGTGTCATCACCATAAAGATGGTGGTCAACAGAGGAGGATTCTATGAGAATGCTTAATGGTATAGTATACAGAATGAAGAGAGCAATGGACCCAGGACGGACCCTTGTGGATGTCTGGCTGGTGCCTGGGTCAATGGACGACCTGGTCTTGACCTCTTTGGACGATGACCACCAAATATACTCTAATAGCCTAAATATATACGATGACCACCTTCCTACTGAAAATAATCAAACAAGGGAAATTGAATTAATTAGGCGTGTATACGCGTAGCCTAAGCTCACCTAACCATCGTCACTTCTGCGTGACACTCAGATACTGTGCAATGGCTACACCTGCAGCTCTTTGCATAGACTAAGGAAACTTTCCAAGCTTTAATAATAATAATAATAATAATAATAATAATAATAATAATAATAATAATAATAATAATAATAATAATAATAATAATAATAATAATAATAATAATAATAATAATAATAATAATAATAGTAATAATAATAATAATAATAATAATAATAATAATAATAATAATAATAATAATAATAATAATAATAATAATAATAATAATAATAATAATAATAAATAATAATAATAATAACAATAATTATAATTATAATAATATCTTTTCTTTAATGAAGCGCCTCACAAACGCACTGCGCTGTACATTTACATGTGATGACAATTAAACAATTCACAAGAACACAAATGACAGAAGACATAAATCTTAACTACTAACAGAACAGACAGCCTGCAATACACGGCGCTAATAGCAGCCTACAAAGCAAGTCCGCCTACGGATCCGATCTCGGTACCTCTCGCTCTCTATGCCAGTGTGTTATCCAATGCGCTATCCAATGGGTCCCCGATAGGCAGATATAGCCTAATTAATAAAATGACGAATCGTAGAGGTCGAAAAATTTGTCAATATTTTCAAGTAAGCTGGCAGATTAAAGAGTCAACATATGAACAAAACTTCTGAATAAATCAGGACTGCGTAGACTACACAATCAACAGTGCTTTTAATTAAGCTATCATAGATATGCCAAGACGGTAGTCCAAATCGTGTACGTTGGCCTTTAGTACTTATGCAATGATATTTATGCTTACGCTTGCAGTCGGCGAGAAATCAGAGTCGGCATAATAACTTACACAAGCACCCAATCGAGCATGAAGCAGTGTATCAACTCTTTAATTGGTCATCGATGGAGCAGTAAAGATCCTCACGAATCAGTCCGTTCGTTCCCTCTGAACGATTTAGTAGCTAAGAAATCTCAACAGTCTCCCACACGCACTGCATGGCGTGACAGTATACCCAGTGACGGCGTGTGTATGTATATGTGTGTATATGTGTATTTGTTCGTGTCCGTATTCTTGCGACGCCGCGTGGCATCTTGTTTGTCAAGGTGGGTCACAGGTATCGGCCGGTCAGCCAGGCCCGGCAGGTAGGCAGTCCGGACCTGTGCCTTGTCTTCTGACTATATAATGAGTGCCAGAGGCAAACGACTGCTGACGACGAATACTCAGGAACCGGTCATATAGCAGCACTCTACATCTGCAGGCGACTAAGACTGCATGCACGCCTTAAGAAAAGTACCGTATTGCACCGGTACTTTAATGGACGTCAGTGTGTAGAATTATAGTTAAAGAAAGTGTTCTACCGTATTTTCCTGTATGCTGTACTTGACATTCTGGACAGCTTTAGTGGTTCAAGAAACGGCATACTTTACAATAAGTAGCTACACTTGAAGAAACAGTCGTGTACTTGTTATTTTTTCAGACTTCATAGAGAAAGTATTTTACTGTACATTGCGGAACTGTACACATACGGTAGAACGATGGAAGCAAGTGCCATGAGGGTGGTGACAATGTTGGTCGGTGCGGCTCTGTTAAGCTGTTGCCTCGTAGCAGTTGGTGGAACGAGATCACTGACAGCGATTGGGAGGAGGTCGAGGGATGCCTGGCCGGCAGCGTGGAAGCAAGTCAACGATCGCAACACCAGCGACCAAACATCGACCACAGAGACCGAAGGCAACTGGAGCCACCATGACAACGAAACAGGCGAACACGAAGAGGAAAAGGAGATCGAACGATACAAAGTGGCCGTCTTTGACTTCGACTACGTCCGTACGAATCTCATGATCGCCATCTGGGTCCTCTTCGCAAGCGTCGCTAAGATCGGTAAGCTACGCAACAGACAAATCGCCCGATACGCATCTGTTATAGAAGTGTGTAGATAGCAACACAGTGATGAAGCGCTTAACAAATATATATATATATATAATATTATAATATATGTATAATATTATAAGTATATATATATAATATTATAAGTGCATAAGTATGTTTTGGTACGAGTCAAATTATTTATTTGACTCTGCAGTGCATTTACGCAATAGAGTAGAGAACGCCTCTAAGTATCGTAGTAGAGCTTTACAGATTACCTTAATAAATAAATAAATAAATAACTAGAATTAAAAAATAGATTAAAATAAGGCCAGGTGCTGCTGACTGAATGATCTTTTGGTAGGCATAAGGAAGTCAAATAGCGCTAAATAAATGTGATTGTGATGGCACAATTAATGCGACGTCGCAGCACAAGTTACTACTTGAGATTTGTGAGACAGTTATAGCTTATAGACTCATATAATATATAATATATATATACAGTATAGTATACTATATATATATATAATATTATACGTGCATAAGTATGTTTTGATACGTAAATGCGTATATCCATCCATCCATCCATCCATCCATCCATCCATCCATCCATCCATCCATCCATCCATCCATCCATCCATCCATCCATCCATCCATCCATCCATCCATCCATCCATCCATCCATCCATCCATCCATCCATCCATCCATCCATCCATCCATCCATCCATCCATCCATCCATCCATCCATCCATCCATCCATCCATCCATCCATCCATCCATCCATCCATCCATCCATCCATCCATCCATCCATCCATCCATCCATCCATCCATCCATCCATCCATCCATCCATCCATCCATCCATCCATCCATCCATCCATCCATCCATCCATCCATCCATCCATCCATCCATCCATCCATCCATCCATCCATCCGACCGACCGACCGACCAACCAACCATACATACATACATACATACATACATAAATCGATGGCGCACCTTTGACATAAGGTATACAGGGCAGTATTGTTACTGAGTAAACGTTTTGAATCTATATATTCAATCTTCTGCATTTAGTTGTAACCGCGAAGAAGGAAAGGAAATCACCTGCTTGCGCTCATACCGATACATGAATTCACCTACTTGCGCTATCCTAATTATTTCGTTCAACAGTTAGCAATTTTAATTTAAGAAACAACTTGTTGATATGCGATCCGTATGGAGTGCCAGCAATGAATCGGGCAAATATCTATACAATAATAAAATACAATACAACTGTTATTTAATTACAATACAATACAACTGTTGTTTAATTACAATACAATACAGCTGTTGTTTAATTACAATACAATACAACTGTTGTTTAATTTGCGTGAGATTGCAACACCACACAGAACACGAGAGCCTTTGAATTTGGCTCGTTGCCTCAAACGGCTTCGACGGCTTTGATGGTGTACATATATATATATAATGCGAAACGACCGATATCAAGCGTAGAAGTGAACGACATTAAAAAACTTAAGTTAAGACCTAAACGACATTAGTAAGTCTTAACTTTAGATCTAGATGACACTAAGAAGTCTTAACTTTAGATCTAAATGACAATAACATGTCCTAAGTCTAGGCCTATGCCTTAACAACATTTGACACAAGGTGACACAACGAATAAAAACTGGGCAATTAATGTTTATCAGTTAAATGCAAAACCAGGGTTATTGCACAGAGGCATTGTTTAATTTGCGTGAGATTACAACACCACACAGAACACAAGAGCCCTTGAATTTGGCTCGTTGCCTCAAATTGCCTCAATGCCTTTGCTAGTGTACCTATATGCTGGTGTACCTATATATATGTACCTATATAATTATATACCACTGTTTCTGCTCGTTCTCTTAAGACTTTTCTTTTTTCGAGGGGCCCTTCGCACTGGAAGCGCTTCTGATTAGGTTGTACTTCGAGAGGCGCTTTATAAGTCCATGAATAGAATAGAATATATATATATATATATATATATTATATATATATATATACGAAATGACCAATATCAAGCGCGCGCGCGAGAGAGAGAGACACTGTATTATTTCGTGACATCGGCGTTCATTCACAGTTCCCGGTTCCTCCCTCTGGAACTATTTAGTATTTACTTCCTCGTGTTCGCGTCTCTTTCTTTCGCGCTAAACTGAAAACTTACCTGTATGGCTCATAATGGTTGCCCGGCTTCACTTTGCACTTCTAAACTTCGCAATGAGGGCATTATCAAATTACAGTTGTATTGCATTGTATTATTGTATAGAGCAATCGTTCAGCTCGTGAGAGATGGTTGTACAGCTGATGTGTTTGCGTTGTTAAGCTTCTTGGCGATTATCGTACTGCTAGGGACCAGTTTGGAAAATTCGAGGGACACTCCTATAGGCCGACGTTCGATTACACAGAATGTAATCCGTAATGTAAGCTTACTATAGACGTAGGTAGTGTAAAATGCACTATCGGGCTAAAATAGCATTCTCGTAACACAAGACAATTATTTGTTTACTGAGGACTCACACTTGTGAAGTTGTGACATAAAAGTTCTTCTAATGTAACTATCCATTGGAGTTAAGGAAATTGTATACACTGACGAGAGGCTTCTTAGAAGCTTATGCAGCCTGTGCTGCCATGGTTTCTTCAGGTAAATAGCTGCACAGTTGGCGGCCACTGAGTATTTGGGAGGCACTTCAAAATATGTACCCGATTCCGACTTTCTCAGGTAATATATTATATATATATATATATATATATAGGTAATATATATATATATATATATATATTACCTTATAAACACGTTCATTATATATATGTATATTACCTCTTATATATACATATAAATATATATAATAAATATACGTTCATGCACCACAAAGGTAGAAAGTGCAGAAAATTAAGCACAGACAAATGCAAAACTGGCATACATAAGATGATCACTTCTGTTGTGTAATATAGTTATATATATACATTCAGTTTATTTCCTGAACCAACATGTCGAGCAGGCATCAATAAAACACTTAAGAGGCAAAATTCAATAAAAGAAATTCAACATCATAGTCACGACGAAGTGGTAAAAGTGAATTAGATTAATAACTACATGTATCAATGAAGTGAATGAACTGAAGTGATCGGAACCAGACAAATCTAGCCGCTAAAGCCTAACCTAATAGTCTACTTAAAGCTTAGTCTATGCTTAAAGCTTATCCTATGAAGAAAATGGCCTAGTAAAAACGACATTCGGTGTAAGATATACGACGGCGTTTTCTTTAATTTCGTCTCTTATTATAAGTGCTTTATTGATGCGAGCTCGACATTTAGGCTCAAATGTAACGACGAAGTATAGTAGGCCCTATTTGCAGGCCCGGATTTAGGCATGTGCACTATGTGCCAGTGCACAGGGGCCTTCACCACATAGGGGCCTCAACCACAAATGCAATTTTTTTTAAATTTTTGTTTCATAACTGATTATGAAATATTTCAACAGTGCGCACAGACACAGTTTAACAAAAATATCTAAAACTAAGAAACGGTCAAGACTTTAAAGGTCAGAAGTTAGTTTGTCTCGGCCTCTCGAGCGTGAAGTCATATCAAATTAGTGGAACTTTGCGTGTTTTTTTCTTCGCAAATTCGGTCACCAGGTCCTCAAAGTTGATCTCACGCAGAATGTCAGCTTCTATGCTCATAAGATGTAGGTTGGACAACCGCTCATTGCCCATCGATGTGCGAAGTCTGTTCTTTATCAGTTTTATTTTTGAGAAGGAACGTTCTGCGCTACAGTTAGTGACCATCAGCACCAGATAGGGCCTCTATTGGACTGCTAACTCCACATTAGGAAATGACCCCTGAACTTGTTTCTGGAGTATCAGCCGACACATGAAATTCTCTTGAGAAATATCTTGGTGGAATACAAGTTGGATTGACTAGAGGAATTCTGCTAAATAGATTGATGAATAATTTTTACTTAAATAGAATTGAGATTAATGAAGAAATTCTTACTTAAATCGAAGTTGGATTGATGAAAAATAATTGTTGTTTAAATAGAAGTTAGATTGATGAAAAATAATTCTTGCCTGAATAGAAGCTGGATTGATTAAAAGGATTCTTGCCAAACTAGAAATGGGATTGATGAAATATAATAATGCTACAATGGGCGATTAATTTAGAACGCTAACACTATAAATTACCCTAGCTTCAATTACCGCTGTGTTTTGGGATATGCTGGAGTTGACGCATCGTGTTTCGCGAGTCGTGACTCGTGAGCCTATATGGCCTCATTGCAGACTTCCAGGCATCATCCGCGCCTGACCTGCGTCGTGCTAGGGTCATCCACCACAGCGGTGCACTGGGGCTTCCACCTCAGTAAATACGGCCCTGAGTATTTGCATTAGTAGGCCTATTTGCATTCTCGTCAAGCCAGTTGTCAAGACACCAGTGGCTATCGGGTAAGCTTATATGACGCCTAATTTTTAAAATCCAGATATTTTAAAGGTTGTGTCCATATTCAATAAAGGCCTCCGATTAAATACAATAGGGGGAACTAGGGGCGAGATGGATCATCGGGGCATGATGGATCACATCAATTTAACGCATCTATGATGTCGCTACCTACCGAATGTGCTTGAATTACTTTAATACTGTTGACGACTTAGCGCATTGTTTAAAATTTCGGGCATACGAAAGTTTTCCGTTTTTTAATGAAGAAAAGTCGATTTTTTACGTGTCTGATCTTATTTTTAGGTGCAGGATATTTACTAAGTATTCAACTACGCATTGTCGCGAGCCTTGACACAAAGGATATTATGTTAGACACCTCTTTTGTGTTGGAAGAACGAATTCAATATTGGCGGGTGCACAGCGGATTTAATCGTTTATTACCGGGTAGTGAAAAGTTTATACCTTCTGCATGGGGCGAGTTGGATCAGTCACCGATGGGGCAAGACGGACCCCGTGAATCACAAGCGGGGCAAGATGGATCACCCGTGATCCATCTTGCCCTTCTTGTGTGAATTCCACGTGTTGTAGACTGTTTTTACTCATAATTAATTTTACTACATTAATATAATGCCTTGATGTGATAGAAACATGATTTACAAAGGTTTCTTATGTACGGGTTATGCCTACTCCAAGTGTTTTTACAGTACCTGATAGTGGCGCAGTAGCCTAATAATAAGACGAACGGCTACAGAATAACAATCGCAGACTCACGGTCTTTGACACTCAGTTTATATATGTAAATCATACTTAATTATGCAGTAGCCCTAATGCATGTAGACATAGGTCTACAGCTCTAAGCTTGCATAGACTATCAATGTTAATCATTATTACGCAATGTCAACATGCACAATGGCAGCCTTTACCGATTTTGAAGCTGAAATATTGTCGGAGACCATGCAACCAATGACTGGTCCTCTTCTCCGTTCCGTTTTGGCCGTTTTGGGCTTTTCCTGATCCAACGACAGTAACATTTAATATCAACTGTCTATACTCATGTACAGCGCCCTTTCCTTCGGCCTCGGCTGTGCTACGGCGCTATAGAAATCATCTTATTATTCTCAAAATATTGCCAACGCCCGAGCTCCGAATGTCCCTATGATAGACTCCCTGATTTCAGTAATCCTTTACGACTAAATATGAAATTTCATTTTGCTTGGAATGTACCGTAATCACTTTTAAGTGAGTTAATTTGGTCTGCAATTAATTGCCATCGACGTATACCTAATAATTATGTGTCGATGTTCATTGCTATTATAATAGGCACCGAATACTTTTCCATAACGTCTTAGTTACTTAGCTTGACAACAAATGCCAATTTGACAATAATTCCTAGGCCTGCCACGAATTGAACCCAGACGTAAAGAACCCAAGTGAAACGCTTCAGCGACAGATGTACGTGCATAGTCATAAACAGCTGAGTTGGCCTATATCTTACAATGGGAACATATCTGGAAACTTCTATAGCGCAATGTGTAGGCAAATGAAACAATGAAACTTTCAAAGGTCGATGGAGATATTTGTTATCCGTGCTTTTGTCTCTTCGTTTGTATCGTGTTTTGAAAAAGTTGTTTATGGCTAACACTTGTGCAAGCACAAATGCAAACGACTTCTGAAATCATCAGTAGGCCACACACAGCACGTGACTTACATTATTGGGTTCGAATAACAACTCCGGTCACTGCTTATTTACGTGAATATGAAGGGAGCGAAGGTTAATCTTGAAGACCGCAGTTGGATTCGAGTATTTGAGAACGAGAAATTCACTTCAATTATTAACTTGAATTGGTCCTCGTGTTTACCCTCAGTGCATTTACAAGCGTCGTAAATCTGATCGGCTTTGACCGGGACAAAGTTAACTTTACTTAAGTCATCAGAA
The DNA here is from genome assembly GCA_020284085.1 of Aporrectodea caliginosa. NCBI lineage: Eukaryota > Metazoa > Annelida > Clitellata > Crassiclitellata > Lumbricidae > Aporrectodea > Aporrectodea caliginosa. The sequence goes on from JACEVL010000142.1 coordinate 1,044,762, forward strand.
GTTTCTCTCTCTCCATCTCTCATCCTCATCCTCTCCCTCTCTCCTCTCTCTCTTTTGCTCTCTGTCTGTGTGTGTGTCTGTCTGTCTGTCTATCTCGCTGAGCATGTCGTGGTCTTCGCTGATACGCATAGGCCTAATTAGCATTTTAAGAGCTCGTCACATTAGAATTCTTTTTACTTTCAAACAGTCAGAATGTCAATAAGATAATGAATTCGTTATATGCTTCGTTGAACTGAAAAACATCACCAGGTCAAGCAGTTCTAGAGTTTGCACGACGATCGTCACGAAAACAGCCGCAGACAGCAAATCAGGATTAAGACCAGGCAAATAGACACTTCAGCGGAGTACTTCACTTTAAGCCCAACTGAAAAACGTCAGGACTTATTCTAGTTTTCATTTTTCCAGATGTTAAGCTATAACCTTAAGCAGATGCAACATTGCTTTAATGTAGGCCTATTAATATATAATACGCAATATCTAATTAGGACTATAGCGCCTTATAAATCACGCTTCGACTCAGCGTCATTCCCATCTCTGCAAAGGAAAGATGAAGAGGTTGCTCCTTCCTGTGGAATGGAAATGGCCAAGGTATCTGTTGTTAAAGGAACATGTTGACTTTATAGGGCTATAGAAGAAAGAATCTGCCATACTGCGTTATACCAGGGTGACCGTATTTGTGAAGCCAGCAATTTAAGTCTTCGGGAAACTAAGTTGTAGGAATCAACTATACACAGGCTGTAGGCTAGTGGGTAGGCAAATGACCGATAACTATATAGCAGAATATCCATGCAGTTGATTCTATAGCATGACACGATTTGACTTACGACTTCATTTTCTATTCATACAATGGCAGTGCTAGTTTATTTGCAAATATTATGTTAAAGTGTTAAAAAGTATATTTGAGAGAAAATAATAAAAGTGGCAGATCGGTTGTCCAGAGATGAGAAAGAAAGATTCTAGTCCGGTTTCCAGTGAGACCTGAGATAATAGACCAGCTAAGACCGGTTTCGTTGAGGACGAGAAGCTTGAAAGGCGGATAATTGAGTGTATTAGGGTAAAAATTCTTGAAGAGGTGGGACTTCAAATTGGAGTGGTAAGCTCGTGGGGTGATAAGTAGAGGAGACCTGATGCAGACAACAATGCGTGAGCGTCGGTATTGGCGGAGGGAAAAAGAGTTACAAAATGAACATCATGTGATAATGTATAGATTATTATGCATAATGCGCCGTGATTTACACAAAATTATTCTCATCAGTAGCCCTAGTCACGGTTCGTCAATATATCAAACAAGGCTTCATTGAGACCGTTCAAACATGTAGGGCCTACCTCTTCAATTGGTAAATAATAACAAGTCTACAATGGGTCGAAAACGACAGCAAAGATCTGTTGGTTTTCGGCCCAAAGAATTCGTGCCCCAACTGTCGTCTTGGAATGAATCTGTTTAATAAAAAGATTCGGATGGCAGAGGTCATCCAATGATATGCCTACAACAATTCTCAGAAAATCGAGATCAAGAAATGGAGACAAAGGTTTAACAGATCATGCTCACGTGAGCACACGCATACATATGTTAATAGGCAAAAGAAGAAAAGGAAGTAGTTCAATAACAAGCTCGCGATTTTTGTAGGCCAGATCGCCGTATACGCCTAAACTTATGGTTGGTTTGAATGTCGGCTGCTTTAAGGGTTGTCTGGCTTAGTGATGAGCATCAACAGTTATAACCATTGAAACAATTAGCAGAAGGGCAGTCCCTTAAGATAGCCCTGAGGTACCCATGGGTATTAGCGACTTCATTTTCTTAGCCTCGGCATATGAGGGCGGGTGGCCGGTCCTCTTTCTCACCGGCTCATCTTCCCAACGACAGTGTACAGTCAGTGTACTCATTATAACTAGGTTGGCTAGGGAGCGCTGGTGGAGCAGGAATCTGGAACTAAATGTCTGCCCTGGCGGGGATTTGAACCACCGACCTCTCGATTTAACGCCAACAGCTTTAAAAAATGTAACAATGACTAAGCTTAAGCCAATAACTTAGACGGCACAGCGGCTATCTCTTTTGCGACGACAGTCAGCCTAAGTTTACGCCTGACAAATACTTGACAGAGTTCCATTACTTGCAAAACTTTAATCCTAAAAACGACAGTGCATCACATTAGTTCAGGCAATAGACACATTCTCATTCAATATGCTTGCGAGACTATTGTTTATTTCTCTAACAATGATCACAATTGTTTATTTCTCTAACAATAATTATTGATCACAATGTTGGTGTTGTTCGACAGTCTTCCATTCTCAGCCAAAGCTGGAGAAGTTCTTTCCGGAAAGCTGTCTTCTGATCATCATCGGAATCGTTCTGGGCGTCATCCTCTACTTTACCATCCACGACCACGGCTACCAGCTGAACGTTCAGACCTTCTTCCTCATCCTCTTACCGCCGATCATCCTCGATGCCGGCTACTTCATGCCCAGTCGGTCCTTCTTCGACAACCTGGGCACCATCATCCTGTACGCAGTGATCGGGACCCTGCTGAACACGCTCTGGATAGGGTTTAGCCTGTGGGGCGTCGACCAGGGCAATGGGTTCCACCTCGACCAACCGATCCAGCTGCTCCACTGTCTCGTCTTTGCGTCTCTGTTGGCTGCCGTTGACCCTGTTGCCGTGTTGGCCGTCTTCGAATCCATTCACGTCAACGAAATCCTACACATCGTTGTGTTCGGAGAATCACTACTCAACGACGGAGTCGCAGTCGTTAGTATTGTATTGTATTGTATTGTATTGTATTGTATTTGATCATTTATAAAGCGCTTCTGATAGCATAAGCCTTTCAGAAGCGCTCCCAGTGCGAGGTTCTCCGAGGAAAAAGGAAGGTTTTAAGGCGAGAGAAAAGAGGTAGAGATGCTACTAGAGAGGATTGTAGAGCGTAGAGAAGGAGGAAGTCGATTCCATAGAGAGGGACCTATGCACACAAAGGATCTGGATTGAGCCACTGTGGTCCTAACACGGGGAACAAAAAGGTCAAGCCGGTCAGAGGATCTGAGAGGACGCTTTGACGTGGCAGAGAGGAGGCGGAAACCAATCAATTCATAGTTAAATGCATTGGCTTTTGCCTCTGATCAGCATACATGTTTGTCTAAATTAAAATGCACTTGATTAGATAAGTTGGATGTCTACTTATGCAGCGCTTTGAAAGGTAATTAGGCGACACACACATGCATGCATACACACATACATGCACAAATGCATACATAATCTTACACACATGCATGCATACATGCATAAAGACATACATGCATACATACCTACATACATACATACAAGCATACATTTATACATGCATGTATACTTGCATACATACAGTACGTACAGCATGCATACATACATACATACATACATACATACATACATACATACATACATACATACCTACAGTACATACTTACATGCAGTACATACATGAGTACATACATACATACATACACAGTACGCACATACATGTAGTAGGCCTATTACATACATGCTAATCATGTTTTAACTAGGTCTGCGTGTTAATCGCAGTTAACGCCTGCGATTAACGCGTTAAAGAATTTTGCGATTAATTATTTTAACGCAAAATTAACGCGTTAAAAATCTCTTGATAAAAAGTCTCAAATAAAAATGCCTAATAACAAATTTAAGTTACTTACAATCAATATTTCTCAAATAATCCGCTATCGATTATCGTCCAATTCTGTTGAGTCACTCAGCACTACTCCCTTTGTCTCCTACATGCGTACATTCGGTACTCCGGTGCATGTTTTCTTCATTCGTTTGTTGACATCGAAGACATGCGACGATTTAAACAAATTAAGGTTGATTTGTGTCGAACATTGTGGAGTCAAAGAAAATACGCAAAACAGTTATGGATGAACAATTTAGATTTAAAACTGATAAAGTATAGTGGTCGATACTGCAACCGAGGATTTCTATACCACCGGAGTAATTCGTCGTTGTCTTACTACATGCCTTCTTAGCATATGGCTCGGAAAATCGAAGGACGGTGAATTTTCATCATTTGATGATGATGAACCGTTGAGTTCTCGGGCAAAATCAAATTCAGATGCACTTCTTCCCTACAAAGATGCGCTGAAGAATGACGTGGATTCTTGTCCACTGCAGTGGTGAAGGAGCATGCTATAGCCTACAAAGTCCTAGCTTCTGTAGAAAGGAAATATCTAGCTTCTGCGGCCACAAGTGTTCCTTCCGAACTTGTTCTCTGTCTATACGGGACTATTTTTACTAAAAAGCCGCCATCCCAGACTGCTACTGTTAAAGATTGAGACACTTGTTTTAGAATTTTGATTGAATTATTTGAATTCTAGACCCTTAACAATAAACATAAAAAGTCAATGAATGTGGGATTAATCGCGTTAATTTTTGCGTTAATATTTTTAATCGTGCGATTAATCGCGATTAAAAAAATTAATCGAAATGCAGCCCTAGTTTTAACATTATCAGCTATCTCTGTAATTGATGATTGTGGTTTATGACGGCGTCATATTCAGGTGTTGTACCACATGTTCGAGGGGTTTAGTGAGATCGGCTTAGAGAACATCGTCGCCGTAGACATCGTCTGTGGCATCGCATCGTTCTTCGTCATTGTCTTCGGTGCCACTGGCATTGGCATACTCTGCGGTCTTCTGGCGGGAGTCTTGTCACGCTTCGGTAGGCACACACGCGTCATGGAACCGTTGATCATTGGCGTCATCGGTTATATGTCGTTCCTGTTGGCTGAAATGTTTCATCTGTCAGGAATTCTTTCGTAAGTCAATCTACTGTCATGTTCGATTTTGCTACGTTATTTTATTAGTCTTTATGAATGATTTTTCTATACGAATGGGCAGAAATTCTTCAGTGCAAGAGTTGTAGACTTCTGGAATGGTTTGGATAGTAGTACTGTGACTATCTTATTCGTTAGAGCCCTGGGTCGGGAGCGCCTCTGAATCTCTGAGTGACGCTGTATACAAATGTTCAATTACAATTACAATTACTGTCTCAGTAAACACCATCACAACTTCTAAGAGGAAGGTAGGAAAATTGGCTATTAAGCGCTCCAGGTTAGTTTATAGTAACTGTTGTTCTAACACAGATGTCTTCGGAACCACTTAAAAACCTTGTTGTGTTGTATGTTATGTTACTGAATTAAATGTAAGACACCTCTGATTGTCCAGCATCCCATTGTGTTCTTAGAAGCGTGTATAGCATTACACACCCGTGTGTATCGGTACCAAGGCTGACAGTTAAGAGCTGTAGAAGTATTGAATTGTAGCATATGTATTATGTAAGCACAGATAGCCTATAGATACAGGTTAAGAATAACTTTGTGAAGACCTTAACAGATTCTTAATTGTGACATGATTCGGAATAAATTGTCGTTCTTACACGATGCTGTACTTATTATTGTGGGTGCTGTACTTATCATTGTGGGATTATACAATGGCCATCTGTGCATGTTCCGCAAGGTTCTGTTCTCGGGCCCCTATTGTTCATCCTTTACACTACTCCACTCAGCTCACTCATCAAAGCATCCTCGGTTGACCATCACCTATATGCTGACGACACCCAATTATTCATCTCATTCTCTCCAAGCAGCTTCTCCGACTCCATAGATCATCTTCTCCATGTAGTTACCCAAATCTCTTCCTGGATGACATCAAATCTCTTGTGCCTGAACCCATCAAAAACTGAATTTATACTCATAGGCCTCCGTGAGCAACTTAAGAAAATCCCAGATCCATCTATTTCCATCAACCTTGACTCTGCACCTCCCCACACATTCACTGCAAATTCTCCTGTCCGCAACCTTGGTGTGATTTTTGACCAAAACCTCAGCTTCGCCGATCACATCACCCATCTTTCTCGCTCTTGCTTCATGCATATCCGTGACCTCCGTAGAATCCGCCCTATGCTTGACTTCAAAACTGCATCCACAATAGCTACATCTATAGTTCACGCTAAATTAGACTACTGCAATTCTCTTTTCCTAAACATAGATATCACTCAAATAAACCGCCTCCAAGCAATTCAGAATGCCCTAGCCCGTGCTGTCACCAAAACCCCCAAATACCATCACATCACTCCTGTCCTCGAATCACTCCACTGGCTCAAAATTCCTGAACGAATAGAATACAAAATCATCTCACTCACGTACAACACACTTCAAACCTCCCAGCCCTCCTATCTGCGTCAGTTGTTCACGATCCAGCCACTTCGTTCAACCCGCTCCTCCTCCTCCCTAACACTGCTCCGCCCTTCCGTCACCTCATCATTAAAATTTTCCAATCGCTCCATAGCCATAGCTGTTCCACCTCTTTGGAACAAACTTCCGCCAGCACTACGACAAATATCTGACCCATCCTACGAAGTCACCAAAACTCCACCTCTCGATATATCTCTCCACAGGTCTTTCACTCGAAACTGAAAACACTGCTTTTGACAAATCCTATCCTGAATCCAACACTTCTCCCTGCCTACCTTGCCGTCTCAACACCAAACACCATCCACCTTAGCCGCCTGCCTGTCTGCCTGCCTGACTCTCTGGATTTTGACCCCCTGCCTATCGATTTTGATTTTATTGAGCGCCTGTGAATAAGCTGGTTCCCGCGACTTCGCTTTTGTGGGCGCTGTAGAAGTTCCGAGTTTACGATTACGATTACGATGTATACTATATATGTATATATATTGTCATGTGTCCCTATGATTACAAGTCAAACTCGTTAGAGCTTACCATATTATAGTAAAACAATATGTACAACGCAACCTGTTCGACGACATTGACCAAAACTTCGACAAACAGAAGTATCCTCAAAACAAGCTTCAACGACGAACGACTAACAACTGCCTCGCTAACTAGGCATTTCGTTTGGTCAACGCAGACAGCGAAATCAACAGCTTTCTGCGTATTATCCGAGGAAGTACTTAACCTTAACTATACTACATGTATGTAGAATTGTCTTCTTTACCAATCCCAAACAACAGATCTCATCCGGTCAAGAAATACTGCCAATCTCTCCGGCCTTCCTTCAGTTTAACTTTATATAGAATTTTCTGACCAGTACACCTCTAAAGAAGCTATTCATGCATAACATCTCTCGGACTCCGGTACGAACTGGATTCCACGTTAATATCGTTTATTTAACGCCGCCGTCATATCGACGATGATTGGCGTACTTGATTCCACTATCAACCCTGACTATTTATACATAGGCTTAATTCTACAATATGCATATATTATACATATAGTGTAGCCTTTATATATACATATACATGTATATATATATGTATATACATAATATGCATAAGTTATGGTGTGGTAGTTTATTCAGTATCGCGCTGTCTTTAATCCAACGGTTGCGGTTTCGAGTGTATTGAGCGGACTCTGTGTAACGAACCCTGATTGGTTATTCGCATACAAATTTACTGATCTTTTGCGTGTAATAAGTGAAATAAACAAGATAAGCAAGCAAGCAAATAGGTATTATAAAAATATATAATTATGATGAATGCTATTTGCTGCAGTTGTACGTTCTGTGGAATAACGATGAGGAAGTACTGCGAGGTGAACATAAGTCAGAAGTCTCAGACGTCGACCAAGTACCTGCTGAAAATGTTGGCTTCCGTCTGTGAGACGATCATCTTCATGTACCTCGGCATCTCCGCCGTCTCCGATCTGCACAAGTGGAACACTAGCTTCGTCCTCGTTACTCTTGCCTTCTGCTTTGTATATCGAACACTCGGTTAGTAGATCTACTGTGTTCAATTTAGGCCTACATGAAAGACTTTTCTACTTCTTCTCTGTGTTCACGTGTGATAATTGTTTTATATCTAAAAATTATATTCATTCATTCATTCATTCATTCATTCAGAGCATTTATATAGCGCCCCTTCAAGAAACTACTCAGGAGCGCTCCCAGCCCAGCCACGACTAAAGAAAAAAGACTTGAGGGACTTGTAGAACCCTGTCAGATGGCTTACAAGTAAAAACGGAGCTTAAGTGGTAGGTCATTCCAGATGGAAGGGCCAACAACCGAGAAAGGATGTATTTGTCTATATATATATATATATATATATATATATATATATATATATATATATATATAGACAAATATATATTCAATAACTTAGATAGTATTGAGGCAGATCCGTGATTTGAAGATAGTGAGTAAGTATGTATATTTTTTCTTAAACCGGTTGCAGAAGATTCGCACTCCGGTGTACAAACATCTTAAGTAATACAAAATAAGAAATCAGTGATTCAGTGTGAATATAACATTCTCCAAATAAAATTTCTCCTCATGTCATTGTCTAGTGGAGGGAGCACTCTATCGTCAGACCGAGGACGGAGACCAAATAGGTTTTTGGTTTATTGGGTGGGAGCAATTTATGAAATATTTTTCCAGGGATGGTTAAACCCCAGTAAAAGGTTAACATCCGTGTGCCGACAGAATTTGTCAAAAGTAGCCCCCCCCCGGTAGGTACCCTTGCCTTGCCATCTTGTTTAGAATGGCTTGGAGTAGATTTTTTCATGCTGCATGGGATGCGAAGCCCACCATACAGGCCCACCCGCATAGAGCATGCGTGCCACAGTCGTCGCCCGCACAACATCAAAGAGTGTCGGGCCCTTGAGTCCGTGGGCTTTCAGCGCACTTAATGCATACAGATTGCCTTGCACTGCAGCAGACGCGGTCTATGTGTTTCACAAAAGCAATGGTTTCAGTAATCGTAACACCTAGGACCGTCATTTCCTCCGCTCCACAAACCCCATGTATGAAAGGGTATCACTCCATGGGCAACCCCTCCCCTTCTATATCTAATCAACATCTCATGTGTCTTATTCTCGTTCAATTTAAAATGTAAAATTTCGTGCCTCTGCCCATTAGCCTAGCCTACACGGTTAAGTTCTACCATTACTGTGTGAGTGTTTGAAGTGGCGAAGCGATAGTGTGACCTGGGTCATAAGGAAACAAAAGACTTAATTAGGAAACTGTCAATCTGCCAACAGTGCCTCCCTGCATTGTCCAAAAAAGCAAAACTCGTTATTGCACAAATGCCATGAGAACTTAAAAGTTTTATAAATTGCATTCCCATCATGTTTAAGACTTCACAGTCGGTGACCAGACAAACGACATCCTTTGACGGCATGCCGTGTGTGATAATTTACAGGTGTTATCATTCTGACGTACTTTGCTAATCGGGTGCGCCTCGTGAGGCTGAACAAGATCGACCAGTTCATCATGGCCTACGGAGGTCTACGAGGGGCGATTGCCTTCGCCCTGGTTGAACTGCTAGACGAACATGAATTCCCTCAGAAGCGCATGTTTCTCACTACAACGGTGGTTGTCGTCTATTTCACGAATCTGATCATGGTAAGTCACCGCATCACAATTACTTAGGCCTAGGACTGCAAGAGACTCTGGCCTACGTAGCATAAGCGTGGTGGTGTAGGGGTATGTTCGGTGCCTTATAGCCGGAGGGTTGCAGGTTCGAATCCACTTCAAGCCGTCCGCGTAGGGACCTTGAGCAAGTCCTTCGCGCACAATAATTGCTCTGCAATATAATTGCTTCTGCGCCGCCGAGGCGTGTGCACTTCTGAGCTTGGGGCAACCTTAGTAAGAAGGGCGATATCAAAGATCAGTTGTATTGTATTGTATTATAAGATGTGACCTAAGTAGCATAGACGCCAAGAAGACGTGATGTTTAAATCTGCTATAACTGACCAAGTAAAGAACTAGAGTATGATTAATTCATCACATTCATCATGAAAAGCAAATAATGTAACGTTTTTCTATAGCGACCATAATGGCGTCGACCCTACTCATTTGTCAATGAATTGATCGGATGAGATCCTTCACCACCACTGCTCGTTTAAAAGGGCGCAACGCCACTTAAGGTTCCTGTGTACGGACCATCCTATAGCCCGAAATTTAAATCTATGAAGTAAGCCATCTTCAATTGTGCAACGACGATATAACCTCCGCCCAAGACGTCACGACTTTGAACTGCCTGCTAAGGGCGTGAAGAACTTTATCCCACGAGTACTTTACAAACGCTTGCCCTAGGTCAGACCTGACTGTTTTGTTTTTGTTTTTGTCCTATAGCCTACTGATTTCATTATTTAACACATTTCTATTGTAACTGGTTGCGGTCGGTCAACCTGTCAGAAAATAAAACGAATATCTATCATCATCATCATCATCATCATCATCATCATCATCATCATCATCATCATCATCATCATCATCATCATCATCATCATCATCATCATCATCGGGGGACGAACCGCGATCTGTACGCATTCTCACACAGAGGCACATGGGACGCAGCCTATACGCTCTAACCAATGTAGCTAACTGGGCAAACCGTTCTTTGGACATTTTTCATAATTCAGATCAATTACTGGATGATAAATTTTAGCTTTCACTGTTGGCCTAGGATCAGAATTTGTCAGAACGTTTCAGCCCAGCATTTTAGAATTTAATGTAATTGTCGGCCCAAGGTCGGGATTAAAGGTCAGAATTCATTAGCGCAGTTCCCATGCAGGATCATAAATTGTCGGTACAAATGTTGGTCAAACTTAACACAGCAATATAAAAACAGACAGGCAAGTTTTCTAAGAGTAGCGTGATACAATCATGTCGAATTTGATTACGCTTTTAGCAGTTGGCAGCATAATTATGGCATTCGTATGATTACAAGAAGTTTTTTTGGACACTGCAGGGAACCACTATTCGGCCTCTCGTGAACTTCCTTAAAGTGAAAAAAGACGACAAACGGCAACTCACAATGAACGAAAAGATAACGTACAGGGTAAAACTTAAGACTTCTGTTTTTGGTAAAGGATGACTATGAAATGATTGAAACGATTTGATTTGATTTGACTATCCTAGTCCAAAAATAAATAAACAAATCTCTCTAGTGGCAGACTCAGATACGTGGTCTTGTTCACAATGCGGAGCTGTTCTGTCTTGAGCCTTTTTTCATGGGTTGTTCACCGTTGTTGAGGCCCATGTTAGCAGTGATCAGATCTTCTCAACGAAGCTGGGCATTATAACTTATAAGATCCTTAGAAAAGCCTGGCTGCATATTTAACTCCGCTACTATACTCGAAGACTACTCTGCTAGCAAAGTTCTATTCTATTTTTGTAGCTGATGGATCATCTGATGGCTGGAATTGAAGACCTCAGTGGTCAGAAAGGACATCATCTGTTACGAGAGGGGCAAGTATACGGCACTATATATTCAAGCCTAGTAATGTAGCAGGAGGAATGTCTCAGCTTATATAACACAGTACTACTGACATAATTAATTACCCAGGATGCAGTACTGGGTACTTGAGTAATACTCGAATATAATTTTCAAGTAGGCCTACTTGAACTTGCAACTTATATACTTGTACTTAGGTATTCGCAAAGCAGTTATATTATTTTTGAGTGTTATAGAAATTCCATACTGAGTTGATCATATCGTTTTAGCATGGCTGGGCATAATCCTGAGGATAATTCAATCAATCAGAATTTATATAGCGCCCCTTCAAGATCCCTACTCAGAAGCGCTCCCGACCCAGGCCATACGGAAGAATGCAGTCTTCAACAGTTGGTGAAACTGAGAACTAAGATGTATTGGGTTTCTAATGTAAACTTATTTAAATATGAGGCAGATTGTGACTTGAATTGAGCTGACGAGTGCATATAAGTGTAATCAATCTTTAAATGTGTCTAAATTTACAATGCAGACAATTCGTCGTCATCGCAAGAAGAGTTTGGAAGGAGTTTGGAAGGTGTCGTAAATCTAGTGTTAGCCCGTTCCAGGTTGTTGGACCAACCACAGAGAAGGAACGGCTCTGCATTGTTGCAGAGCGGGCGAATGGGACCGCCAGGTCACCGTGGACGGAGGAGCGCAGTGCTCGGCGGTCCGTGCAAGAAGAAAGAGGGCGGCATAGCTCACGCAGGTAAGAGGGTGCCCAGCCTGATAAGCACCGCCACACCAAGGACGCGATCCTGTATGAGATGCGTTGAGGGAAAGGAAGCCAGTGCAATACCTAACGCATATACTGAGATATGCGGTCGGTCTTACCAAATCCGCCAATGAGTCGAGCCGCAGCCCGGTGAACCCGCTCCAGCCTCTCGATTCGAACCCGCGGGAGACCAGCGTAAGTGCTTCTGAATCGTTGCTTCGAGTCATCGACTGCTTACGAACTACGGCACTCAAATCTCTATTATTATTATTATTAAATGGAAGCGCAATAGTCTAGGCGGCTCAGCCTATAATAATATAGGCCTATGTCAGTACATAACAATCAATTCATATGCGTTTGTTTGATAGGTTTTCCAAGTTCAACAACAAGTACCTGAAGCCGATCATTGTAGGAAAACATCATCCGTCACACAAGGGAGGCTACGAGATCTTCAACGTCTACAAGAAGCTGAGCATGATGGATGCCAAAGAGGTCATTCAGAATCCAACGTCAGCAACCTCCTTATCTCGGATGCAGTCACATCTTAAGAGGCTTTCATCTATGCCTGACCTGAACATGGATCAGAGGTCATCGACGGCCGAGCTCAATCTCTTCGACGTGACCAACTGGTGGCAAGTCTTACAATACAATACAATACAATACAATACAATACAATACAATACAATACAACTGTACTTCTGTCCACCTTACTTTGCTCTTCAAAAGGACAACATTTTATCATATATCAATTATAGCATCCGAAGGATACATTGTACGTTTATGAAGTATGTACAGTATGTATGTAGGTCGAAAGATCATGTAGAGAGGGAGAGGTATGAATCCCTGCCCTCACGTGTCGGGGCTGAGACAACTAGGCCATTAACACTTCATACTCAAAGACAAAGTTTCAGGGTAGCCATGGATATGAAGTATTGGCGAATTTATGAGCTGTTCTTTTATGCCTATAACTGGGAGCTTTCTCTTAGCCGACTTAGCGTATATCCAAACTTAAATAATAGAATACGTTGTAGAGGCCATAATAATAATTGATGATTATGTCAATTGGTTTCACAGAAGTAATTAATGCGTTCAACGAGCCGTGAAATGAGTGGGTATGGTGTTAGCAGCATTGTTTAGAACTTTAGTTCTATATAGCCTACACGCTTATAGACTTGACGCCTATGAATCATCAGAACTGATTAAAAAAAAGGGAGGCCCAATCAGTATTTAGAGTATTTATATAAATACCATCGTTTACTTTCAGCTATCAAGTAAACGGCCTTTCCAGCTCCACGAGCCGACTATCGGAACTCGATGCTAGTCCGGGGGCGTTGTGGAGGAATGGCGATGGACCACGTTACCGTACATCGAACGGCGGATATAACATCGACAAGGCAACTGGCAAGCCAACAGAGAGAAAAGTAAGCTGAATTATAATGCGAAGTATGTACTATATATATATATATATATATATATATATATATATTATGTAAGTGTGTGTCAATGTATAGGCCTACGAAGACTTTATCGTTTTACCACTACCATTTGATACCGTGTATAAATTATAAATAGTACTGTTGTATTAGAACGATGTCACACTCTAACAGCTCAATTAAATTTGGGTTCATGTTTCTGACTATGCTATAGGTCTATCGTCATCGTCGTCAGCATCATCCTCATCATCATCATAGTCATCGTCATCAGCGTCGTCGTCGTTGCTGTCACCATCGTCATCATAATCATCATAATCGCTGTCGTTGTTGTTATGGTCATCGTGACTTCGCAGAGCATTTTCAAAGCAACGAAATATTATAATCCTCCATCCCCAAACAATTCATGGATCCGCTCAACTACATGTACAGCGGACTGTTTCTATCAATCAGAAGTTACATCATCACAATAATAGTGCGTGATCTAGTTGTATAGAGGTTCTGATGCACTTTTGACTATCATAGGGCCTATTGCATATATATATATGTATATATATATAAAATGTGTGTGGGTGCGTGTTAATGAGTTCTCTGTCCGAAGGTAGGTCCACTCAGTGGAGTAACGAAGGTTTTCAGCGCCCAGGGGCAAGAGTTGATGACTGCCACCCTTTTAACTTTCTTGTTGACTATTAATCGTTCTTGTCATAGTACTGTATACCACTGAAAGCTAATTTTGCGCCCCTCTGGTGCTGCGCCCGGGGGCGGTTGCCCATCTGCCCCCATTCGTTACCCCACTGGGTCCACTGGCTTTTTATGCCACCCGGGGATGAGATAAGTGAGGTAGTTTCCCATTGCCTTCCTCACGGACAACTATGGGTGAGCAACGTGTCCAAGGTCTCTATGTATACGCAGGGGCTTGAGGTAGATTCGAACCTGCGACCCCACAATGCACAGAACATACCGCTACATGTGCACCACCGCGTCCCACCTATTATAGGCCAATATGTAATAATTATTACCTATATAAATCTATCATGGGTTTCTTACAATAATTGCAGGGTTCTACTGAGGAGGCTGACCTGGAGTCCCTGGATCTGTCCTACGGTCCAGAAAGACCTCGGCCCCACATCTACCGTCGACACATGTTGAGTAGTGTCAGTATCCCGCGGCTGGAAAGCATCGAAGAGGCACCAGGTGTGAAATCGCAGGTGAACGCAAAAAGCCCAACGAAGCGAATCATCCGTACCCACGTCTACGATCCAACCAGTAAGAGCAAAACAACACTGTTGACATTTTCATCTTTCTAAAGATAGTGTGACACACTCCACCATAACTAAATACATGGAGGTCAAGGATGCCGCGATTATTAACCACTAGGCCAAGGATATTATTGTTACTAGCATCATCGTCATCATCATCATAATTGTGTTATTTTCATTCAACCTCGACCTTAGTTCGGTGTCTTCTTGTTCTTGGCCATTTTGAGTCCAAAATGGCAAGAGGCTTAATTGTACATTAGATACTGGCACTATAGAAGTTCCTAACTGTAATAATTTGATAAAAGAACTGAATGCCGGCGATCATTTTCACACTCTGGCAATTTCCAATCATTTATAGACTATCCTGCAAATGTCACCAGATTATTCAATTCCATTTAAAAGCATACGGTGTCTGGGGCTTTGTCCCAGACCGTCGGGCCTGACCCCGTTGCAGTTTTGGGCCTTTGGCCTATTATACATGCCAGACCCATAGTCTGAAAACTTCACGTCCTTTATAGGCCTAGCATAGGCTATATATCGCAAGTCATTATGGTTTAATAGTT